>JAWQFJ010003025.1:42139-52293 GCA_034096865.1 Theodoxus fluviatilis
GGCTCTCTTCTGCCCTCCCATGTCTGACTGGCGCTATGGTCCAGCATTGGCCCTCTTCTGCCCTCCCATGTCTGACTGGCGCTATGATCCAGCATCGGCTCTCTTCTGCCCTCCCATGACTGACTGGCGCTATGATCCAGCATCGGCTCTCTTCTGCCCTCCCATGACTGAGTGGCGCTATGATCCAGCATTGGCCCTCTTCTGCCCTCCCATGTCTGGCGCTATGATCCAGCATCGGCCCTCTTCTGCCCTCCCATGTCTGGCGCTATGATCCAGCATTGGCCCTCTTCTGCCCTCCCATGTCTGAGTGGCGCTATGATCCAGCATAGGCCCTCTTCTGCCCTCCCATGACTGAGTGGCGCTATGATCCAGCATAGGCCCTCTTCTGCCCTCCCATGACTGAGTGGCGCTATGATCCAGCATCGGCTCTCTTCTGCCCTCCCATGACTGAGTGGCGCTATGGTCCAGCATTGGCCCTCTTCTGCCCTCCCATGACTGAGTGGTGCTATGATCCAGCATAGGCCCTCTTCTGTCCTCCCATGACTGAGTGGTGCTATGATCCAGCATTGGCTCTCTTCTGTCCTCCCATGACTGAGTGGCGCTATGGTCCAGCATTGGCTCTCTTCTGCCCTCCCATGACTGAGTGGCGCTATGGTCCAGCATTGGCTCTCTTCTGTCCTCCCATGACTGAGTGGCGCTATGGTCCAGCATTGGCTCTCTTCTGTCCTCCCATGACTGAGTGGCGCTATGGTCCAGCATCGGCTCTCTTCTGCCCTCCCATGACTGAGTGGCGCTATGGTCCAGCATTGGCCCTCTTCTGCCCTCCCATGACTGGCGCTATGGTCCAGCATTGGCTGTCTTCTGCCCTCCCATGACTGAGTGGTGCTATGATCCAGCATTGGTTCTCTGCTGAACCAAAGACATGTATTTGCAATGCATGCTTTTTGTGAGGAATTTCTCCCTCTCTCTTTTTTTCTTTTGTTTTTTTTCTGGGCTAGTGCTGTTTGTGACAGTAAATCTCAAATGGCTAAAGCTTTCTATATCCAATTGCATTGTAACAATGCTAGTGATGGATTCATTAAGCAGCCCACTGATCAGGGGCTAAAAAGTAAAGTGGTTGGAGGCCCAGACGTGGATGATAAGTTGCTGTATACAAACCTCATCTTTTGTCTTTATCTTATCCTTTTCCTTAGTGTCCTTGTGCATGACATAGAGTGGTAGCAGTTGGAGAGATGGCGAGTGCACATTTCCATGACTAAGGCAGTACACTAGTGAAAGAAAAGTGTGTTTCTCCTGAAACAAGTTAGGATGCACTTGAAGGGAAAACTCCTTGTTGCCTCCAGAAAAACGGTGTTCGTGCCAAGGTCATCACAGATGATGGGAATGAAATCGACACCATGTTTGTGGACAGACGTGGTAGCAAGAACCCCAATGGGAACTACCTGGTGAGTTGTTTTTGTTTCTTAATACTGCCTGGTGAGTTTTATTTTTATTGACTCACATGCGAAGCAAACGTGAGTCTATGTACTCACCCTTTTCGTCCGTCCGGGCGTCCGTAACAAACTTTAACGTTGGATTTTTCTCGGAGACTATTAAGTCTATCAACACCCAATTTGGCATGATGGTGTATGATGACAAGGCGTACAAAAACATACATGGTGACTTGACCTAGCTTCATTTTTCACATTTTCCCAATTTTCTCTGAAGTTTTTGAGATTGGATACCTGACCTATATATGGTATATAGGGCAAAGTAATCCCTATCTTTTGATACCAGTTTGATTGACCTTGCTTCAAGGTCACAGTCACAGGAGGTCTTTAAAGTTGAATTGTATACATATTTTGAAGTGACCTTGACCCTGACCTATGGAAGATAACTCTTGCAAACTTCTTAATATTGTAGTACACATGTTATACTTTCATACTAGGTCACCTGTGTCGTCCGTCCGCGCGTCCGGGCATCCGCGCGTCCGAGCGTCCTGCTGTCCGTAAAAACCTTTAACGTTGGATTTTTCTCGAAGACTATTAAGTCTATCAACACCCAATTTGGCATAATGGTGTATGATGACAAGGCGTACAAAAACATACACAGTGACTTGACCTTGCTTCAAGGTCAAGGTCGCAGGGGCCGTAAATGTTAAAAACAGCAATTTTTCACATTTTCCCAATTTTCTCTGAAGTTTTTGAGATTGGATACCTGACCTATATATGGTATATAGGGCAAAGTAATACCTATCTTTTGATACCAGTTTGATTGACCTTGCTTCAAGGTCAAGGTCACAGGAGCTCTTTAAAGTTGGATTGTATACATATTTTGAAGTGACCTTGACCCTGAACTATGGAAGATAACTCTTCCAAACTTCATAACATTGTAGTACATATGTTATACTTTCATCATGAGACACATTTGGTCACATATCATCAAGGTCAAGGTCACTTTGACCCTTATGAAATGTGACCAAAATGGGGTAGTGGACCACTAAAAGTGACCATATCTCATGGTAGAAAGTGCCAATAAGCACCTTGGGTCAAGGTCACATGTATTTTGGTAGGAAAATGTGTAAAGCAGTTCTTAGTGTATGATGTCATTGCTAGGTTTAGTTGTTTGACCTTGACCTTGAAGGTCACATGAAGGTCAAGGTCATGCAAAGGTCATGCAAAGGTCAAGGTCAAGCATGTGAGTTGTATGTCTTATTATTAATTTTTTTAATACTACCTGATGAGTTATACAATTTTATTTGGATTCATTTATTTTCTACAACCCACTGAGTCGATCTGCACCCTCAGCTGTCAGAAAGAGCAATACAACTGCTTGGCTTTCCAGTTGTGTCTCTAGTCCTAATGGTTAAAATGCTTGCCCCCCCCCCCCCCCCCCTGCCCCGCCCCCCTTCCCCTCCCCCACCACCACCCCCACATCCCCCACGTACCCCCATAGGCAAATTTGACCCCTCCAAATCATTTAAATAGCTAACTTGTCCTGTGATTCCACTTTTCTGTCAAGCATCCTTCTCCCCCCCCCCCTCTTCCCCTCCCCCCAAATCAAGACAAGAGTGCCTGTTACAGGCCTCTGAAGGCTGATGCCAAGCACGAATGAGTTGATTCAACATTTGTAGTGGAGACATGTATGTCATGAAGATGACATGCTGTATAAATATAATACATATTCAAGTGTATGAAGTGGACTCGATTGTCTTCTCAGGAGAGAACCTCCTGTGTGTGTTGGGGGGGGGGGGGGGGGGGGAGAATAGACCCACCGCGTCTCCCTCTGCGATGCTTAAAAGGCAAATAACTAGGGATGTCATGACTTGACTTCAGATTACTCTTAACAGGCTCAGTGATTTTGTGATGAATGGCCTTGCATAGCCTCCATTTGTTCATTCATTCATTCATTCTCAAGAAAGTTGAATGTAAACCACTACTACTACTACTACTACTACTGATAATAATAAAAATAATAATAATAATAATAATAATAATAATAATAATAATAATAATAATAATAATAATAATAATAATAATAATAAATATAACAATGATGATGATGTGATGATGACAATGATGATGATGATGTGATGATGATGATAATGATGATGATGATGATGATGATGACGATGTTCCTTCATATATTGCTGCATCCCCCCTTTTTGTTGGTGGTTGGGTGGTTTCCCCCCCCCCCCCCCCCCCCCCAAGCTGAGACTGGGGGTAGGCATATCTTCTGTAGTTAAGGCAGCCTGTAAGGGTGGTGTTGAGAGCTGCACAGTGTTGAGAGCTGCAAGGTGTTGAGAGCTGCACGGTGTTGAGAGCTGCACGGTGTTGAGAGCTGCACGGTGTCGAGAGCTGCACGGTGTCGAGAGCTGCACGGTGTCGAGAGCTGCACGGTGTCGAGAGCTGCACGGTGTCGAGAGCTGCACGGTGTCGAGAGCTGCACGGTGTCGAGAGCTGCACGGTGTCGAGAGCTGCACGGTGTCGAGAGCTGCACGGTGTCGAGAGCTGCACGGTGTCGAGAGCTGCACGGTGTCGAGAGCTGCACGGTGTCGAGAGCTGCACGGTGTCGAGAGCTGCACGGTGTCGAGAGCTGCACGGTGTCGAGAGCTGCACGGTGTCGAGAGCTGCACAGATCAAAGAGATGCCTCCCCAGGCAAGTGTTCCACTCGGATTTCCTCTCCCCACCCAGGAGTAAAAACAGGGACCCGTGAGGACAGAAATGGCACAATGTTGTTAGTGCCTTTGTGGAAATCCTGCTCGGACTAAAGACAATGCATTTTTGTGGTTTGTTTCCAAGAGGAACTTCATTTTAGAATTTAATCTGCTGAGCAATTTCTCAGCATGAGCACACTGCCCTCCTTCTGTGGGCAAGATTTTGTGTTAACTAGTGCTGAAATTATTGTCTGTGCAGTCTCCCCTTTCAATGCAGATCACATAATAGTATGTGTAGTGGGGATTGGTATGTGCAGTTCAGTGTATGCAGGTCTTAGAATGTGTAGTGGGGATAGATATGTGCAGATGATGCTTCAGTTGTTCAGTGTATGCAGGTCTTAGTATGTGTAGTGGGGATAGATATGTGCAGATGATGCTTCAGTTGTTCAGTGTATGCAGGTCTTAGTATGTGTAGTGGGGATTGATATGTGCAGGTGATGCTTCAGTTGTTCAGTGTATGCAGGTCTTAGTATGTGTAGTGGGGATAGATATGTGCAGATGATGCTTCAGTTGTTCAGTGTATGCAGGTCTTAGTATGTGTAGTGGGGATTGATATGTGCAGATGATGCTTCAGTTGTTCAGTGTATGCAGGTCATAGTATGTGTAGTGGGGATAGATATGTGCAGATGATGCTTCAGTTGTTCAGTGTATGCAGGTCTTAGTATGTGTAGTGGGGATAGATATGTGCAGATGATGCTTCAGTTGTTCAGTGTATGCAGGTCTTAGTATGTGTAGTGGGGATAGATATGTGCAGGTGATGCTTCAGTTGTTCAGTGTATGCAGGTCTTAGTATGTGTAGTGGGGATAGATATGTGCAGATGATGCTTCAGTTGTTCAGTGTATGCAGGTCTTAGTATGTGTAGTGGGGATTGATATGTGCAGGTGATGCTTCACTTGTTCTGTGTATGCAGGTCTTAGTATGTGTAGTGGGGATAGATATGTGCAGGTGATGCTTCACTTGTTCTGTGTATGCAGGTCTTAGTATGTGTAGTGGGGATAGATATGTGCAGGTGATGCTTCAGTTGTTCAGTGTATGCAGGTCTTAGTATGTGTAGTGGGGATAGATATGTGCAGGTGATGCTTCACTTGTTCAGTGTATGCAGGTCTTAGTATGTGTAGTGGGGATAGATATGTGCAGGTGATGCTTCAGTTGTTCAGTGTATGCAGGTCTTAGTATGTGTAGTGGGGATAGATATGTGCAGATGATGCTTCAGTTGTTCAGTGTATGCAGGTCTTAGTATGTGTAGTGGGGATAGATATGTGCAGATGATGCTTCAGTTGTTCAGTGTATGCAGGTCTTAGTATGTGTAGTGGGGATAGATATGTGCAGGTGATGCTTCAGTTGTTCAGTGTATGCAGGTCTTAGTATGTGTAGTGGGGATAGATATGTGCAGATGATGCTTCAGTTGTTCAGTGTATGCAGGTCTTAGTATGTGTAGTGGGGATAGATATGTGCAGGTGATGCTTCAGTTGTTCAGTGTATGCAGGTCTTAGTATGTGTAGTGGGGATAGATATGTGCAGGTGATGCTTCACTTGTTCTGTGTATGCAGGTCTTAGTATGTGTAGTGGGGATAGATATGTGCAGGTGATGCTTCACTTGTTCAGTGTATGCAGGTCTTAGTATGTGTAGTGGGGATAGATATGTGCAGGTGATGCTTCAGTTGTTCAGTGTATGCAGGTCTTAGTATGTGTAGTGGGGATAGATATGTGCAGATGATGCTTCAGTTGTTCAGTGTATGCAGGTCTTAGTATGTGTAGTGGGGATAGATATGTGCAGGTGATGCTTCAGTTGTTCAGTGTATGCAGGTCTTAGTATGTGTAGTGGGGATAGATATGTGCAGGTGATGCTTCAGTTGTTCAGTGTATGCAGGTCTTAGTATGTGTAGTGGGGATAGATATGTGCAGTTCAGTGTATGCAGGTCTTAGTATGTGTAGTGGGGATAGATATGTGCAGGTGATGCTTCAGTTGTTCAGTGTATGCAGGTCTTAGTATGTGTAGTGGGGATAGATATGTGCAGTTCAGTGTATGCAGGTCTTAGTATGTGTAGTGGGGATAGATATGTGCAGGTGATGCTTCACTTGTTCAGTGTATGCAGGTCTTAGTATGTGTAGTGGGGATAGATATGTGCAGGTGATGCTTCAGTTGTTCAGTGTATGCAGGTCTTAGTATGTGTAGTGGGGATAGATATGTGCAGATGATGCTTCAGTTGTTCAGTGTATGCAGGTCTTAGTATGTGTAGTGGGGATAGATATGTGCAGTTCAGTGTATGCAGGTCTTAGTATGTGTAGTGGGGATAGATATGTGCAGGTGATGCTTCACTTGTTCAGTGTATGCAGGTCTTAGTATGTGTAGTGGGGATAGATATGTGCAGGTGATGCTTCACTTGTTCAGTGTATGCAGGTCTTAGTATGTGTAGTGGGGATAGATATGTGCAGGTGATGCTTCACTTGTTCTGTGTATGCAGGTCTTAGTATGTGTAGTGGGGATAGATATGTGCAGGTGATGCTTCACTTGTTCAGTGTATGCAGGTCTTAGTATGTGTAGTGGGGATAGATATGTGCAGATGATGCTTCAGTTGTTCAGTGTATGCAGGTCTTAGTATGTGTAGTGGGGATAGATATGTGCAGGTGATGCTTCAGTTGTTCAGTGTATGCAGGTCTTAGTATGTGTAGTGGGGATTGATATGTGCAGTTCAGTGTATGCAGGTCTTAGTATGTGTAGTGGGGATTGATATGTGCAGATGATGCTTCACTTGTTCTGTGTATGCAGGTCTTAGTATGTGTAGTGGGGATTGATATGTGCAGATGATGCTTCACTTGTTCTGTGTATGCAGGTCTTAGTATGTGTAGTGGGGATAGATATGTGCAGATGATGCTTCAGTTGTTCAGTGTATGCAGGTCTTAGTATGTGTAGTGGGGATTGATATGTGCAGGTGATGCTTCACTTGTTCTGTGTATGCAGGTCTTAGTATGTGTAGTGGGGATAGATATGTGCAGTTCAGTGTATGCAGGTCGTGTAGTGGGGATAGATATGTGCAGATGATGCTTCAGTTGTTCAGTGTATGCAGGTCTTAGTATGTGTAGTGGGGATTGATATGTGCAGATGATGCTTCACTTGTTCTGTGTATGCAGGTCATACTGTGGGAAGGGTCTGGATCTTCTACAAATTACATGCACATAAAAGGTAAATTAATAATAGACATGACTAAAACCCTGTGAAGCCGGGCTCTGATTGGTTGTTTAAAATAGCTGTGTGTTGCTCGCCTATATGATACCAAAGATATATTTGATGATACTATCATATAGCTCAGTTGTGCGCACTTTTTATTTTCCCATGTTGTTCTAGCTCATAAGCTGTTGAGAAATTCGGTGTTATGGAAATTTTTTACACTTAACAGTTTTTCACCCTCACAGTTTGCAAGAGAATCAGTTAATCTGAAGAATATGTCTCAGTCTGATATACAAATAGGTCAGTATCTACACGCAGTGCATAGGGATGCAGTGGTTCCTATTTATAGGTAACCAATCAACAGAATATTGCGTAGAAATGAGTAACACGTCGCGACCAATCAGTGCCCGGCTTCGCGCAGCATGTAGACGTGTAAAAAACCAACAACATGTCTGATGGAGGCAGGATACCAAGTGTGTGTTTGCTACACAGGTTGTGTGTTGTGATGGCAACGCCGGCTACTACGAGATCGGCAACACCTGCACTCCGATGGAGGCTGGCTACTCTATCTTGGGGTGGAATCACCCTGGCTTTGGCGGAAGCACGGTCAGTCTCCAGTTTCTGCTCTTTGGTGTGGAATAGACTGAGGTGGCAAGTATGGTCTCAGAGTGTCAGAACTAGGACTGTTGGTGAAGATGTGTAGTGTGGTTGTGTGTGTGTGTGTGTGTGTGTGTGTCTGTGTGTGTGTGTGTGTGTCTGTGTGTGTGTGTGTGTGTCTGTGTGTGTGTCTGTGTGTGTGTGTGTCTGTGTGTGTGTCTGTGTGTGTGTCTGTGTGTGTGTGCGTGTGTCTGGGTGTGTGTGTGTGTCTGTGGTTTTTTTTTGCACGCATGTGTGTATATGTGTGCGTGTGTCTGTGTGTGTGTGTGTCCATGTCTGTGTCTGTATGTCTAATACAGAACAGAAACTGCTGGGGACAAACAGAAGATATTTTGGACCTTAGGCATACATGAGAATACATATATCTGTGCATGCTTACATGTGTGTGTGTGTGTGTGAAGCTGGGATTTATGCCCTCCTCCATAGTCATCTTCGCCTGGTCCATCGGCGGCTACTCAGCAGCATGGGCAGCCAAGGAATACCCCGAAGTCAAGTTTGTGGTCAGTGTCAACCCCGAGGTCTGCTTGCTGTCTGATAGGAACTGCTTGCTGTCTGATAGGAACTGCTTGCTGTCTGATAGGAACTGCTTGCTGTCTGATAGGAACTGCTTGCTGTCTGATAGGAACTGCTTGCTGTCTGATAGGAACTGCTTGCTGTCTGATAGGAACTGCTTGCTGTCTGATAGGAACTGCTTGCTGTCTGATAGGAACTGCTTGCTGTCTGATAGGAACTGCTTGCTGTCTGATAGGAACTGCTTGCTGTCTGATAGGAACTGCTTGCTGTCTGATAGGAACTGCTTGCTGTCTGATAGGAACTGCTTGCTGTCTGATAGGAACTGCTTGTCTGTCTGATAGGAACTGCTTGTCTGTCTAATAGGAACTGCTTGCTGTCTGGAAGGAGTCATGATGACTGTTGCTGTCGTCAGTGTCATTGTTGTCACTGACGTTGTTGTCATCATCATTATTTTCATAGATGATGTCGTTGTTGTTGTCATCTAATTTGTCAGGTTATGTTATAATGATCATTTTCATCATCTGTCTCTTTCTCTTATTCCTCCTCCTCCTCCTCCTCCTCCCCCTCCTCCTCCTCCTCCTCCTCCTCCCTCCTCCTTCCTCCTTCCTCCCTCCTCCCTCCTCCTCCCTCCTCCTTCCTCCTCCTCCTCCTCCTCACTCCTCCCTCCTCCTCCTCCTCCTCCTCCTCCTCCCCTCCCTCCTCCTCCTCCTCCTCCTCTCCTCCTCCTTCTCCTCCTCCTTCCTCCTCCACCCACCCTCCCTCCTCCTCCTCCTCCTTCCTCCTCTCCTCTCCTCCTCCCTCCCCTCTCCTCCTCCTCACTCTCCTTTTCCTCCTCCTCCTCCCCTCCTCATCCTCCCTTCCTTCCCTCCTCCCTCTCCTCCTCTCCTCTCTCCCCTCCTCCTCCTCCTCTCCTCCTCCTTCCTCCTCCTCCTCTCCCCTCCCCCCCCTTCTCCCTCTCTCCCTCCCGCCCTCCTCCCTCCTCCCCTCCTCCACCTCTTCCTCCTCCCCTCCCCCCTCCTCCCTCCCTCCCTCTCCTCTCCTCCTCCCCCTCCCACGTCTCCCCTCCCCCCCCCCCCCTCTCCTCTCCTTCCTCCCCCCCTCCCCCCCCTCCCTCCCCTCCCCCCTCCTCCCCCTCCTCCCCCTCCCCTCCTCCTCCCCCCCCCTCCCCCTCACTTCCCTCCCCTCTCCCCCCCCTTCCCCTCCCTTCCACTCCCTCCCCCACCCTCCCCTCCTCCCTCCCCCCCCCCCCCCCCCTTCCCTCCCCTCCTCTCCCCCTCTCCTCCCTCCCACTCCCCGTCCCCTCCCTCACTTCCTCCCCTCCCCTTCCCCCTCCCTCCCCTCCCCCCCCTTCTCCCTCCTCCTCTCCCCCCCCCCTCCCCCCCTTCCTCCCTTCCCCCCCCTCTCCCTCCCCCTCCTCCCCTCCCCTCCTCCCTTCCTCCACCTCCCCCTCTCCCCCCCCCCCCCTCCTCCCCTTCTCCCTCCCCTCCTCCCCCCTCCCCCTCCTCCCCTCCTCCCCTCCTCCCCTCCCCCTCCCTCCCTCTCCTCCCCCCCTCCTCCCCCCCCTCCTCCCCCTCCCTCCCCCCTCCCCTCCTCCCCCCTCCCTCCCTCCCCCTCCCCC
>JAWQFJ010003026.1:7500-17500 GCA_034096865.1 Theodoxus fluviatilis
CTTGTCCTTTTGCAATAGATAAGACGTCCTCAGGCATACACGTCAAGTTCCCATTCATTCCACTTGACATTTTCTTCCCCAATATCTCTCTCTGTCTCTCTTTCTCTCTCTCTCTCTGTCTCTCTCTGTCTCTCTCTGTCTCTCTCTTGTCTATGCTAAGAACATTTTCCTTTCTTCCTCCAAACTGGAGGCAATTCGTTGTCACCACCAATGCATGCATAATGTTTTTTCACGCACACATAAATTCCCCAACGTTGCATTGGTTGACTTTGCTTCACGAGGAAAGGCAGCCTTGATCCAGATTTGTAGAACTCTGAAAAAGCTCACCTTCGTGGTCCCTGATTTGTTTTTTAAGATATTTGACTACCAAATACAACCCATTCTGCTGTATGCTTCTGAATTGTGGGGTTTGGGTAAAACTGGCATCGTTGAAACTGTCCATTTGTATGGTTTGAAACGGTTTTTAAATGTGTCGGTGAAAACGCCAAATGTTATGATCTATGGTGACACTGGAAGATATCCTCTATCTGTTAACGCAGCATTGCGCGTAGCCAAGTACTGGATTAAGATACTTAATATGGAAGAAGATAGATTGCCCAAGCGGGTATACAGAATGCTTGTACAGAACATCGAATCAGAAAACAATTGGGCTTACAAGATACGGAGCATGCTAAGAGAGAACAGTTTGGACTGGGTTTGGGACAGACAGATAGTCGAATGCAAAGCTTCATTTATCAGTCGCTTAAAAGAGTCCTTGGTGAATGGTTATACAGAAAAATGGGCTAATGAACTACACAGGAGTGAAAGATACGCAATTTACAGGAGTTTTAAGTTTGCACTAGAAGTAGAGGCATATTTATACTGTGTGGATAAAAAGATCTTCAGAGAGGCTCTTATCAAATTTCGTTTTGGTGCAACTGAAATGTACATTCATAAACATAGATATGAAACAATGATTTTTCCACCTTGTCCATTGTGTCACGAAGAAGAAGAAGATGAATATCATTTGTTGGTCAGGTGTCCAGCAGTGAGTGATCTCAGAGTGAAACACTTAGTACCGTTCGTAACTGATTATGCCAATGTTTTCACGCAATTAATGAGTGTTAAAGATCAAAAGGGTATTCGAGCGGTGTGCACCTACCTGTTTCATGCCCTAAAGAGGAGAGAAGGTGCAACGGTAGAGGAAGTATGTTGTTGAGAGAGATATGATGTATGCATTATTTTGTTGTATTATTTGTAATGGGCTGGAGGCCCTTTCAATAAACAGTTCAGTTCAGTTCAGTTCAGTTCTCTCTCTCTCTCTCTCTCTCTCTCGCTCGCTCTTTCTCTCTCTCACATACACACACACAACACACACAGACGTACAACTGCACTCACACACACATACACACACACTCTCACTCTCTCTCTCTCTCTCTCTCTCTCTCTCTCTCTCTCTCTCCCACACATATACACACACACGTAAACACACACACGCACGCACACGCGCGCGCTAACACACATACACACAGGCATGAACGCACGCACACATATATACAGTCAGCATCTTTGCCTACCTGCCTGTCTGCCTGCCTGCCTGTGTGTCGATATGTATGTCTCCCTGACCGCCTGCCTGTGTGTCTATATGTCTGTGTGTCTGTTTGTGTATCTGTGTGACTGTGTGTGTGTCTGTGTGTGTCTGTCTGTCTGTCTGTCTGTCTGTCTGTCTGTCTGTCTGTCTGTCTGTCTATCTGTCTGTCTGTCTGTCTGTCTGTCTGTCTGTCTGTCTGTCTGTCTGTCTGTCTGTCTGTCTGTCTGTCTGTCTGTCTGTCTGTCTGTCTGTCTGTCTGTCTGTCTGTCTGTCTGTCTGTCTGTCTGTCTGCGTGTGTGTGAGTAACTCTTCAGTCGGAAAGTGCAGAAAAAATTAGTTTAGTTGACTCGCAGACTGTGGACGTAAGCAGACGTATTTCGAGTAACTCCGTGTGGGACGATGAGACTACACGTTAAAATTTTTCAAATCCTCCCCCGACCATCTGAAAGGTTGTGCCAAGAAGAACAGCGTTTCCCTGAAAGAAAATCAAGCCTTCTCCAGACTCTGAAGCCGAGTTTATATTCTGGAGAGTTTTTCATCTTTTGACTTTGAGCGCTCACGGAGCGTTCAACCCCATGTCAGTTCGGGTGTATATGTGTGTGTGGGTGAACCTAGAGGTGTGAAATGGCCTTTGCTCTTGTCTCAAGGGTTAGCCTTGAGTGAGAGAGTGAATGATTGTTCACTTCGTGGTGGATATAGGTTTTAAGGAAACGAAATTCGTCGATGGAAACAGAGACGCTCATGGCGTTTGTCGACGTGAATTTGTATTAACAAACTGCGTTCAATTTTTGTTGAGAGACGGTGGGAAAACCCTGTTGCCCTTCAGTCGAAAAGTGTGGGCTGACCTGATTGATTGATTTATTGGTTCCTGTTGCATTGAACTTAATTACTCCCCTGTTTAATCCTGATTAAAGAAAATCGTTGATGAAGATTGTGTCACGTCATGCTAATGTGAGAAAAAATAGAGAGACAGTGAATTAATTATCCCCCCTTCCACTAGTGATACCCCTAGACATGAAAGCAAAAAGAAATAGACTGACTTGTGTGTGAGTGTGGAGGGAGGTGATACCAGTTGTAAAGGGCAGTCGACCTAAAGACAAAACATCACCTCTTTCTCTCTCTCTCTCTCTCTCTCTCTCTCTCTCTCTCTCTCTCTCTCTCTTTCTCTCTCTCTCTCTCTCTCTCTACAAGAGACCTTCCCGGGATCGGTTGTAATGATATGCGGGGACATGAACGCTCGGATCGGCGAATGGGACACCCAGGCTGCGATAGAGGATGGGGATGACGACGACGGACAAGAACAGTTAGCCTCTAGTTGCCCCTCGCTTAGGCAGTATCGCGTGTCGCAAGATGGTACGGTGAACGCCTTTGGGGAAATACTGAAAAACATTTGTTTTGTTCATCAATTGTGTATCATCAATGGACGCACCTTTGGTGACAGTGAAGGCAAACATACCTACGTGTCAACACACGGAGACAGTGTCATAGATTACTGCTTGCTATCTGGAGACTTCGCAAACTGTTCCGTTGATCTAGCTGTTGCTGACCGAGTTGAAAGTGATCACATGCCCTTGGAAATCACCGTTGGTTTTCCCACATCCACACGCAGATCAATACCAAAAAAGATGTACATTTCAAAAGTGATATGGGACACTAGCAAAGCAAACGTGTTCCATAGTAACATCCAAAACCCACAGTTTTCGCAACGCCTTGCTAGAGCAGCAGAAATGATCGACACCTCTGTGGAATCAGCTCTGCAGCAGTTCAACTCCGCCATGCTAGCCTGTGCTCAATGCATGAGGAAAAACATCTGGATCAATAGGTCTTCGTTTCCAGTAAACCGATCTGTCTGGTACGATAATGACTGCCTCAAAGCGAAAAAGGAAGCAAAAAGTGCTTTAATAAAGTACAGAAAACACCGATCCTCCGAATCTAAAGAAAAGTATGTAAGCGCTAGAAAGACCTACAAAAACACCATTCGCGAGAAGAAAACAAACTATTTCAGCTCTTCTCGGATCACCCTTCTCGACAGCATAAAGGATTCGCATAAATTCTGGTCCTTAGTGAGACAAGCAACAAACAAGCCACCTCCATACGTTGACATTGACATAGGCATCTGGAAAGGTCATTTTGAGACTTTATTTTATCGACACTCGCACGGAAACCTCGATTCAACAACTAACAGTGTCCATGATATACTTACCCAAAGGGCCGATGAACTTGATGCTGCAATATCCCTTGAGGAAGTAAAGACGGCTATACGCAACATCAAACCTGGGAAATCGCCAGGTCTGGACGATATACCAGGCGAATGCTTGAAAGCGGCTTGTGACTCGATCGGACCGTTCTTGACAAAGATGTTTAATGTTCTTTTTGAAACTCAGTCCTTTCCACAAGTATGGTCTCGGTCTGTAATAATCCCGCTGTTTAAAAAGGGATCCAGAATGGATCCAAACAACTATCGAGGCATATCCTTACTAAGCACACTCAGCAAGATATTTTCATCCATCTTGACGCGCCGCTTGCGACTCTGGGCGGAAGACGAAGACAAAATATGTCACGAACAGTCGGGCTTCAGGATGAAGCATTCAACGATTGACCACGTTTTCACGCTGTACTCCATGATCCTCAAGCACGTCTATGGCAGGCGTCGTGGGAAGTTGTACGTGGCCTTCGTTGACTACGAGAAAGCGTTCGATTCTGTGAATCGCGATCTGCTCTGGCGCGCGCTTGATGCTGCAGGACTTTCAACTAAAATTATTAAAATGCTGAAAGCCATGTACGCCCGTGTCCAGTCATGCGTTAGGTGGAACTGGATACTCTCTGAATTCTTCAGATGCCCAGCTGGTGTGAAGCAGGGAGCCTTGGAGAGTCCGTTATTGTTTGCTCTCTACATGAACTCGGTGGCTGACCACGTGCGCATGCATGGAAAACATGGCGTCCAGCTCCTGCCTGGAACAAAAGAACTCTACCTTCTCTTGTTTGCCGATGACACTGTCCTTCTCTCTACCACCCCCTATGGGTTACAAAACCAACTAAACAACCTAGGGAGTGTATCTAAATCATTAGGTTTAAAGATTAACGTAGACAAAACAAAGGTCATGGTTTTTCGTAAGGGTGGACACCTTGCGCAAGGCGAAAAGTGGTCACTTGATGACAAATCTCTAGAAATAGTCAACAGGTACAAGTACCTTGGCATAGTCTTCTCCACCAGATTATCCATGAACGTTTGTACTGATGATCTGGCGTCAAAAGGAAAGCAAAAAGTTGTTCAGACCTTGAAGGCAATGTGGAACCTGCACACACTTGATCCGAAAGTGTTTTTCAAGCTATTTGACGCGCAGGTGCAATCGACAATGCTCTATGGGTCTGAGATATGGGGCCTGCATAATGCAGGAAATATAGAAAAAGTCCATACATTTGCCTGCAAGAGGATCCTTGGATTAGACACCCGGACACCAAACCAAATGGTATACGGGGATCTTGGCAGATACCCTTTGTCTATTTCGTATATCACCAAGGCGGTCAAATACTGGCTCAGGCTATCCACTATGCCAATAACAAGACTCCCAAAACAAGCATACCTCATGTTAAAGAATGCTAATATTCCAAAAAATGCTAACTGGGTAGAACACATTAAAAACTGCCTGTGCCGGTCAGGTTTTTCTTACGTATGGCTAAATGAAGGTGTTGGCAACAAAACTGCTTTTTTGAATCAATTTAAGCAAAGACTTAAAGACTGCTGGCACCAAACATGGCATGATAAATGTGCAACGAGTTCTAGGTACCACTGGTACTCATTACTCAAAGGTCAATTTGGTCTAGAAGAGTACCTGTTTACTCTTACTATTAAAAAGTTTCGGGATGCATTTGTTAGATTTCGCTTTGGAATCAACAATCTGCAGACAAACCAGCCGTTTGTAAATCGACACCACTTAAATGTTAAGTGTGCATTTTGTACAGCCACTGAGAATGAAGATCATTTTATCCTACATTGCCCTGTCTATAACGAACTTCGAAAGAAATATCTTGAGAGATATCTTAAGAGAAATACATACACTAGCTGTATACATTTACTACAGGGAGAAGACCCTAGAAAAACAAGAGACGTAGCTATGTATATTTACTACGCCTTAATTCTCAGAGACCAGAAGCTCTCTAACATAACCTCGTTACCTCACGTAAACCTCTAATGTTTTTCTTGTAACGTGTAGCGAGCAGCGGGCTTGATAAAGAGTTCCAGTTCTCTCTCTCTCTCTTCTTTTCCCTCGTCAGTTCCTATCAGACACTCAGTATGAGCATTAGACTAAAATTTTATACGTGAACAATTTGACGTCGGTGTACATATATTTCATTTTATTTAAATGTAATCACATATGGAAGAGGTTTGATATGTCACTTTCTTATCAGGAGAAAACATTTTACTATGCCAACTGATTCGCAATTGTTTTTAATTTGTATATATGTGCATATACCTACATGACGGGTCGTTGGCCGCAAATAAACAATCAATCAATCAATCTCTCTCTCTCTCTCGTTCCATTTTATTTGTAATAAAATGGGACGAATACGTGCCACATCCTTATGTGAATGTGAATTCTATACTAATCCTCTTACTTCGTGCGGCTCGTGATCGGACAGCAAAACCCTCCGTATCACTCCTAGGACACACCTTCGGAGCCTGAAAGCAGCTGAGGCAATTACCAGCCTGTCTTGGTTGGTCAAGCCTCACGTCCAGCCCAGGGTCCTCTATGCAATTAAGCCCAGTCAGTGCTGAGTCCAGGCTCATTCTTCAGGACGGCTGATCCAAAGGGCATCGGGCCAAGGCGCTCTGGCAGGCAGAAAACGGGCAGCACGCGGCAGTCTGAGACTAATAAGAGAACGCACCCAGGCCCTGCCTGGCCTTCCTCCACAGTGCCGCCTCTGAGGAGCCAATTAGCAGCAGTTATCCCGCGCTCCACGGCCTCTGATTGCAAGCATCTTCGTCTCTGCCTCTCCACCCTACTTCACAGGATTCTGTTCTTGTTATTCTCTCGCCCAGTCGTTCCTGTAGCTGCCGTTAATTAGGAGACGATGAGGTATGTAGGACAAGGGGATATTTTGTAGGGCGGACAAACTCTAAACTTTCTTTGACGACGGGTTTCCATGTAAGGATAATGGAAGTCGAAGTCAAGTATTATATCCGTGTCGGTACTATCCGATAACTACAGGACAAAACGTGCAATATTTGTATAAATGAGGAAAAGGGACAAGACGAAATGTAGAGAATATAAGCTTGTTGATGTCAACGAGTGATAACCCTTTGCAGTTAGCTTGGATTTCCTTTTTGTTAAGATTTTTTTGTCAAAAAGAACCAGCAATGTGTTCAACAAAGGGGCTAACGGTTGTATTCTTTTGAAATACTGACGTAAATATTTCTTAAACGTGTTTTTACTAAGTAGACTTCATGCTACAGAAGAATATTTGCATTTTGCAACACAGGCATGACGTTATTCCTGTCTCGGAGCTGGATCTACCGCAAGTAATGAGAAGTTTAACACAGTGTACACTGTTGTTTGATGTCTTTTTAAAAAGCACATTCTAATAGGAGCTGTAGTTCGGCGAAATGCTGATCCCAGTGTGTGTCACTTTCTTTGATATCCCGTGGGTCCATTTACTCTATTTGATATCCCGTGGGTCCATTTACTCTATTTGATATCCCGTGGGTCCATTTACTCTATTTGATATCCCGTGGGTCCATTTACTCTATTTGATATCCCGTGGGTCCATTTACTCTATTTGATATCTCGTGGGTCCATTTACTCTACACGTTTCTCCTAGTGGATGAAAATTTAAATGTTGATGTTTCTGTCGCTGTAGAAATTCACAATGGACATGTGTAAATGTTTGACTTACGCAAATTAGTCGCTCCCTCTTCTGTGTCGTACTTTATGACACATTGTGTTCTCTTCTGTGCTGTATCACATGCCAGTGTCTATTGCCGACATCGTCGACGTGTGGTCGTCATTGGTATCACCGTCATCGTCTTTGTTGTCACCAGCAAAGCAGCCCTCATCACAACCATCTTCGATGCTGTTGCCATCGTCGTCGCCTTCATCATCGCCATTATTGTTATCGTCAGCAGAGTGGGTAATTTAATCTGTGTTGCCATCAACACGGACATCATCATAAGGAGCATGTTTGTATGTTGGTTTACATTGGGCTGTACTCCTGGAATCCAGAGGCTATTGTCTCTTTCACAATGCGGACTATTTCTGGAGAAGCCGTCTACTCAAAGACTGTAGCTGACGTAGTCGTTGTAGTTGACACCACCAACGGTCGATTCTACAGGCCGATTCTTTCTACAGTGGTTTATCTTCCTTTGCCCTGCCTTGATTGAGTCCCGACCAAATAGGTCTCCGTATTTCTATTTACATCTGGCATGCAACGTTAATTTGTACTTCCCGAGGTAAAAACATATCAGGGAGAAAAATGCACACACACCAATAGCTCGCGGTAGGGCCATAGCTCGAACTCCCAAAAGAAGCAGCCCTAGATGGAAAGTAAAACGCGAACATGAAAAGTCGTTGACCTCAAAATGCATATATAGTGAGTGGAACAGATAAAACCACAAGACGTGTTTGAGCATAAAGAAAAAAATAGACGAATTAAAAAAAACACGAAACGTTCTGAACACGAGACAGAACATGTGATTACATTAGGACTAGATTTCCTTCGTGTTCTAACCATTGGCCACGATGAGTTAACTAATATGAGCATGTTGTGTGAAACTGCATCATAAACCCTTTGCCTAGTCTCGCGTTCCAAGTATAAACTAAGAAGGAGTATGCGCAAATGGCTTTCAACAAAAAGTCAGCGTGGACTTGGACCGACGGTTGCTCGTGGTTCATGACAGGTTGACAGAAGCAGCGTTAACAAAGGCAACTACAGTCGTTCCTCAGGCAACGAAGAAATTATGCAAATAGCTTTGTCACCTATGTCTTAATGAAAAAAACATATATGTGTGTCATCTCCGTCATTTAGGTAAAAAAAAGTCTGCAGAGTTCAAAACCAAACTACGTCACAGAGCTTCTAGAATATCGCTGAATTTTCTTCATTGGGGCAGACAGCCACTTTTCTTCATCATCAGTACACTTGTGCGAAGAAAGCGATTACCATAAATCTTTGCAGTGAGTCTCAAGCAGGCAGGGGTTACTATGAATTTATCATGGAGCTTATCGTCTTTTTGTCGATGCCCCTCAGGTGAAGTTGAAATTATTGTTTACGTTTGTGTTGGATGCATTCATCCCCTGGTCTCCCTTGCTTAAAAAGAAATTCCAAAGTTCTTCCTGAAAACAGCCATTGGAAATAGTGTAAAATTCTTGATCTATCCATCTTAAGCAATTTATGTTTGAAGAATACTGTCTCTGCATTTCAGATATCATCACAATGTTCGATAAAGTGTTGTTCTGGTCACTAATGTTTACTGCTGTTATCAATTATTTGATGTGATTTATGTACATCCTGTTCCACAGTGAATCACTTTTCAAACTCACTGATCTGCATACGTTCTCTTTCAAACTGTCACACGTTGATGGATATTTTCTAGCTTTTTTCCGGAAAAAAATATGAAAAAAGTGTTTACAGTGGGCCTTCAAGACGGAAAAAGCAGAAAGCGACTGCCCAATATGTCATTGCCTAGGTGAGCAACGTTCTCATTATCCACGGCAGCCACTGGAAAATGACCACACACTGACATGGAAAGAATCAGACGTCTGGATGTGCCAATGCTCGGCCAAATTTTCGACAAAATAAATGTCATTCCAATGTTGAAAAACGTCATCGTGTATTCTCCGCCCCTCTCCACATGCACGACAAGTTTCGATCGCTCAGATTGCGATTGGATACAAATTGCAAGTACTTGTGTCTTATGAATGAGGAGGCTGCATGGAATGCAACGCACAGCAATTGACAATGTTTATTGTTGTCTTCCTCTTCGAAAACAGCAGCAGCAGCAGCAGCAACAGCAGCAACATCATCAACAACAACAACGATAACATCTCCATGGAAGTTGCAAGAAGAAGAATGCGAACGACAAGAACAAGAAGAAGAAGCAAGAAGAAGAAGAAAAAGTTAGCAGGTACTTGACTTGGGAAGCATACATACACGCTTGCGCACAGACGCGTAAAAGGGACACATGCGACAACATGTAAGTGAGCATGCGCAAGAAGGTACAACTTTCATAACATAAAAAGGCAAACATTCACAAATAATCATTCATACAATGTCGGACGAACAGTTACATACAACCACACGCAAATGTGCACACACACCCACACATGGGGACAAGACATATGGATTCACAAGGAAACGCCCGCAGGCAGACTGATACCTATGCATACATCAGCAGACACAGATAGACACAAAATCAGAAACACTGTGTAAAAGAGA
>JAWQFJ010003026.1:22500-42500 GCA_034096865.1 Theodoxus fluviatilis
AAAATTAAATACAACCACCACCAACATCACAACCGCCACTACTACCACTACCACCCCGGCTAAGGTCGCCGCCATCAGTACCACCATCACCACCACCAATACCATCACCACCATCACCATCACCACTACCACCTCCACCACCACCATCACCACCACCATCACCACCACCAATAACATCACCACTACCACCATCACCACTACCACCTCCACCTCCACCACCACCAGCACCACCACCAATAACATCACCACATCACCATCACCACTACCACGTCCACCTCCACCACCACCATCACCACCACCAATAACATCACCACCATCACCATCACCACTACCACCTCCACCACTACCATCAACACCATCACCACCACCAATACCACCACCACCACACCAATACCACCATCACCACTACCACCTCCACCTCCACCACCACCAGCACCACCACCAATAACATCACCCACTACCACCCCGGCTAAGGCCGCCGCCATCGGTACCACCATCACCACCACCAATACCATCACCACCATCACCATCACCACTACCACCTCCACCACCACCATCACCACCACCAATAACATCACCACTATCACCATCACCACTACCACCTCCACCTCCACCACCACCAGCACCACCACCAATAACATCACCACTATCACCATCACCACTACCAACTCAAAATCCACCACCAACATCACCACCACCAATAACATCACCACCATCACCATCACCACTACCACCTCCACCACTACCTTCAACACCACCACCACCACCAATACCACCACCACCACACCAATACCACCATCACCACTACCACCACCATCACCACAAAGACCACCGCCGCCACCTCCACCACCACCACCACCACCTCTACCACCACTACCACAATCCCCACCACCACCTCCATCATCTCCACCACCATTACCACCACGACCAGAAGGACTACAACCATTACCATCATCACCATCACCACAACCACCACCACAACCACCACCACCACATCACCACCACCACATCACCACCACCATCCCCATCACCATCATCACCACTATCATAACCAACACCACCAACATCACCACCACAATCACCAGCACCACCACCACCGCCACCACCACTACCAGCACCACCATCGCCAGCACCACCGCCGTCACCACCACCGCCACCACAACCACCAATATCGCCACTATCATCACTATGAACACCACCACTACCATCACCACTACCAGCACCACCACCATCACCATGATCACCACCACTACCATCACCATGACTCCCTCTACCACCGCCACCATCACCGTCACCTTATCACCACCATCACCATGACCACCACTACCATCACCATGACCCCCACTACCACCGCCACCATCATCGTCACCCCACCACCACCATGAACAATGCTACCATGTAGTCTTTCTCATCGTTGCATCCATTGTTATCGTTAACTTCTTCACAATTGATAAACCATTTTGCACGAACACAGGAACTGTGGCATAAGTCATGTGTGATTTTATGTGGTGAGAGTCCAAACTGTTCGGTAACATTCGAATATGTAGCGAGTAAACGTGTATTGGTAACGAATAAACAATATTGTTCCGACTGTGCACTGAAAGATTCACACTCTGTCGTCACAAGGACCTCGGCTCTCTATTGCGGAGGGCCGCTATTGCGGGGGCCGGCTATTGCGGAATTTTGTTTTGTCAAAAGTTCTTAAAGCCATTTTGATTCTTTTGTCCTAAAACGCCTAAAAAAATATAACATGTGTGTGTGTGTTTTTTAACTTAGAAATTTTTTCGGGTTTTACCGATAGCGCTCAGCCTAGGCCGCACCCGCCACCCCGCCTGACTGACTTAGCCTGTCCGGGGAGTTTCACCTAAACCCGGACGCGTTACTTTTTGTCACGTTTGTGTCCAACATCAGCGTCGGGCCCTGGAGTTAGGGCGGGGGACAACCCGTTGAGAGTTAAACTTGGGATAGAGTTAGAATATAAAGCTTCACCCGTTATTGATAAAAACCGAACAAATTGTTTTTTATTAAGTAAAAAAATGTTATGTTTTTTGTATTTTAGGACAAAAGAATCAAAATAGCCTTAAAAACTTTTGACCCAAAAAAATCATGCAATAGCGGCCCCCCGCAATAGCGAACACATTCCGTCACAAGCATGCACGTTTTGGCAAAAAGGGCGCTAACCAGTTCCATTGCCTTGCTTCATGGTATTTGCTATTCGTTATTGCTCACGCCTTTCATTCTCTTCTCTTACCGTGTTTATTTAATGTCAAATTAGCGGGCTTCGACAACCACACCCTCCACACACCCTAAACATGAGTTTGGCAAAAGACAACCAACTATCTGGAGGGTAACATGACATAAAAGAGAGGTAGAGATGAGAATGAAAGCATACATTAGAGGGCTTTTCCCGCTAAGCTGGTCGCCTCCTCAATTCTCGTCTCTCTTCCTCCTCCTACCTCCTCTTCCTCCTTCTCCCTCTTCCTTCTCCTGCCCCACCGTACCACTTTCTCCTCCTCCCTTCCCCTCCCCCACCCCCTTACTCCTCCTCCCTCGTCTTTCTCCTTCTCCCTCCTCCTCCTTCCTTCTCCTTCCTCCGTGGGAAAGTGTTTTAAGAGCAGAGCTACCCTGCTGGCTTCCCTCCTCCTGCTCCTCCTCCTGCTCCTCCTGCTACTCCTCCTGCTCCTCCTCTTCCTCCTACTCCTCCTCCTTCTCATTTTTGCTATATGCTGGAAATTTGGTTCAAATTGCTTTTCCCAACGTCTTTGTTTCCAAAACACACAACGATCATCACATCATGCAACCGAAGAGCAAAGGTTCTCAAATCCATAATAAAAATAAACTAAATATTCACAAAAGAGTAGCGTCATGATTACACTTTCTGTCATATTTCTGCCATCTACTGTTTTCTGTTGACTAT
Organism: Theodoxus fluviatilis; assembly: GCA_034096865.1. Classification (NCBI taxonomy): domain Eukaryota; kingdom Metazoa; phylum Mollusca; class Gastropoda; order Cycloneritida; family Neritidae; genus Theodoxus; species Theodoxus fluviatilis. The sequence goes on from JAWQFJ010003026.1 coordinate 25,418, forward strand.
GATAATTTCGTCTGCAGTGAAAAGAGGTAGGTGGTTTAAGTATGCATGTGTACTATTTTCAGTATATTGCACAAAAAAGGACAACCTTGGTTATTAAAGAAAGCTGAGATAGTTCATCTTTGGAAATAAAGTGTAATTGTGCGCAACTTTTAGGTTCTGTTTTGTTCGTGTTGTCGCCTACTTGCTTTGCATTCCGGTTTTTCCTGTCACAAAGCTCCTAAATGCCATTGCACTCTATTGCACAAGAAAGTTAATCAAAGGAAAGGCAGTTTTATTACATAATTTTGTCTGGACGGATACATGTCTTCACTTCAGATTTCATCTGGCATTTATCTCATTGACCTCACACACCGACACAAGTAATAATAATCCCTTGATAAGTATGCAAACGATTTTGTCGAACAAGCCTGATATCTTGATGACCGGTCCGGAAACCAAACTGCAGACCTGAAGCCTGAAATTGGCGTGCTATTTTGATCTTGAGACCGACATTTTTATTGTCCACTTCAGTTTGAAGCGTCACATTGTCACCGTTCGTAAAGAAAACCACTGACAAATGCACGAGTAGGCAATTACAATCAAGAGGACGTTGACCCCTGTTCATAATCTGCACTTTTTAGAGGAAAAGTACATTTGCACACCGGCGTTGATATGGATTTTTTAAGGTTGTTTTTTCTTCCAAGGAAGCGTCCCTGCCATTTGAAGTTCAAGATCATGCCGATGAAACATTAAAAAAGTATTGCACGGTATCAGTCTCGACCTTTTTTATGTTTAATGCCTTCAGCAGCAGCTGTCATGCCGAAATGCTATAGAATGCATGTCGAACGACTCCAGCTGTGATGTTGCATTATACTTTGTAAAGTCTTGCATGTCATCAATGAGGGGCTTTTTCATTAACATATATTCAAACAACAGTTTTCACGCCGTCGAACTGCAAAGATGAAGAGTCAACCTACCATCTTTCCAGGACTACCAGTTGTCACGCTTCAATATCTGTTTGGATGAACTGCCTCATACACGTCTTTGTTTAGACTAGATAAATGTTTCAACATGCTGAACTAGCATATCGTCGGTTTCAAAATTGAAGGGGAAGAATGAGTGATAAAATGGAGAAGAGGAACGCGGATACAAAGGCTGTCATCACTCTTTCAGGCACAGGTTCTCTGACAAAGTCTTGGCACTACCACACGTCCAAGGAAGGCGGGAATGACTTTCTCAGATGAGCCACACTAGTCGACTCGTCCGAGGAGAGGGATTCGGGAATGACAGCGAAGCTGGCGAGTCACACACTTTGGCAGGCCTCAGCATCTGATTCAGGGCGCCTATGCTCGACACAGGGCCTCAGCATCTGATTCAGGGCGTGTATGCTCGACACAGGGCCTCAGCATCTGATTCAGGGCGTTTATGCTCGACACAGGGCCTCAGCATCTGATTCAGGGCGTGTATGCTCGACACAGGGCCTCAGCATCTGATTCAGGGCGTTTATGCTCGACACAGGGCCTCAGCATCTGATTCAGGGCGTTTATACTTGACACAGGGCCTCAGTATCTGATTCAGGGCGTTTATGCTTTAAACAGGGCCGAATCGCCTTGCCGACTGCTGCCAATGTAAAATGTTTTGGACAAATCCGGGCAAATAGCGCTGTTGTGCAACATTTTAACATTTCTTTTTCCCTCTCGAATATTCGCTGTATTTCCCACACCCCTCTCCTCGGATGAGTCCACTATTGTGGCCCGCCTGAGGAAGTCATTCAGGAAGGCGTAGACCACGCGTAGTAAAGAAGAGCTTTAGTCGTCGGATAGCTTCTGGGATTTAATGGTTTGACTTAAAACTCGCTCTTTGTAGGCGTAACGCTCTGCAAACCCTTGTGGCGCACGCACGGTACGAACTTTCCGTTGCAGGCTATGGTAGACGTGCAACCAGAGGCGGCAGCACTATCAGACTCGGACCAAGCAGTACCGTTCCCTGGCTTGCTTCCAGTTAATGACTCTTTGCTTTGTCATGCTTGATGGTCAGGCGTCTGGTAATCTTGTAGCTTTGCAAGACATGTTGCGTACACTTACTTGTAAACAACAGCAACAACTACTACAGCAGCGGCAACGGCGGCGGTGGCACAGGGTTCCCCAAGGTGTGGTTTCGGCACTTGTGAGCTAAATGTTAACGTTTTGTCATCCGCTCGATATTCTTCCCTTTCTCCAACTGGGAGAGTAACTCCAGCTACGAAAATCTTGAGACTGTGGTATCTCTTATATCTGTATGAAGTAGGTGGCCAGGCCGCACTCTTACTCTTGGTATGGGGGTCAAGTGTCTTCAATGTCTTTTCCCTTAGCAAAGATCCAGTGCAGGCATGTTGTCGGTGTAGTTCTGTTCCGGCTCTTTCCCCAACATCTGAAAAATGATGGAGCAAACAGTATCAGATGTCAAGTTTAGATGATCCGCTTGGGCACGCTACATTTTCGTTAGAAACCTAACGATTGAATTAGTCCCACACTTCTGTAAGTATAAGCTTCTTTTTCTTCCTCCTCCTCCTCCTCTACCTCTACCTATACAACTTGGACACTGGGAAGATCCCATAGACATCCCAACTTTCATTCTTGTTGGCACGTCTAAACGTTTAACCAACAGGTGCATCGATTGATATTCACCTATACATTCGTGCACAATCATTCAATCATTCATACCAGACAAAGTGACAAGACTGGGTCGCAGCAATTTTATATTTGATCAACATTATTTTTAAAATTACTTTTCCTCCATCTCTCCCGTCGTCCTCTTGCTGCTACTGCTCTTCCTACTCCTGCTCTTGTTCCTCCTCTCATGTTTCTCCTCCCTGCCTCTCTCTCTCTCTCTCTCTCTCTCTTCCCCTCTCTGTGTGTCTCTCTATCTCTGTATCAATCTGCAGCAGTGCAGCTGCGGGGGTTAATTTAAGAAGAGTAGCAGTCGATACAGACAATGCGGAGGAGCTGCGGCCTTCTCTGGCACAGACGGGTAGGGCTCTGCAGCAACCCTGGTGTGTTGGCCGCCAATCTCCAAGGTAACGGCACGTTGCCCGTCAGGAGAGCCAGTACCAGTCCCTTCAGCTTGCTGAAGCGAGAGAAGATGCATCTCCTGACTGAGTGACATTGCCATCTGTATGTGGAGTTTGGTGTCATTAAGATTTTTTTCCATGTCGGGTAGGAAAAAACGAGACTATTTCGCTTTCTTTAAGCTATCGCATTTTTTGTTGTATGCCAAGTGGCTCGGTTTGCCGAGTTCGTTGCTTTCACCACTGTGCGAGTATACCGTAAGGTTTGGATTTGTTTTTTGCCATCTAGCACGGAAGTTTTCCACAAGTTTAGTGAAATTCGCTCATTGTCTATTACAGAAGAAAATATGAGGACAGCTCCGATTGTTTTCGAACCTTATTACTGAAAGGTTCAGGGACTGCTGTCGTGGTGTTTGAGCAATGGATTGACAGCAATGTCAGATCCATCACAGCTTCGGGGGGCCTTCTTACAGAATGATGATTTTTAACAAAGACACACTGCTCCGTCAATAGTGATACACATTTTCCCTCGCCTCTTCAAACTATTACTTGGCAAATAGTTCTTGCCGCAGATATGTGTCTTAGAAAAACACTGCCATGTTTGCACCGGTATGGTTCGATATTTTTGTCGCTGCAGAGGAGTAGAGGGTGCATGGCAATAAAGCCTCCGGGCAGTGTAAATGCGTAGCCCATAGAGTGCAGTACAGACAGATAATTCTCTCTTCCTCTCTTCTACAGATAAGACGTTGTCAAGTACATGACAAAACAATCTGCGTCTTGAACTGGACAATAATTAATGCATTCATTGTTACGGGAGGACTAACATAATCCTAGAACTTTTCCCCAAGGCCACGATGATAGGTTTGATTAAAGAGAGAGCATGAAAAAAATGCTTGTCTCCTCATTGTTGCGCGTATTAAAAAGCGACGTTCTCAGTATTGATTTACTGTGTTTTTGACAAACAAGAGATTGTTGGCCTTATGAAATATCAAGAGATTAGACCCTCAGATGAGGAACAGCACACACTGGAGCCTGCTGGAGCTGAATCGATTGTGAAGAACAAAAAAACCGCTCAATAACTCTTATCTGTTAGGGAAGAGCCTGTGTGAAACCGTCTGCAAAGCCAATGAGGACTGCCAGGCAGGAAGGCCAGTCAATATCGCAATGGCCCAGGGGCAGCGATGGCCATGCTTTCCTCGCAGAGAAAGGAGTGGAGGGAGGAGATAGGGCTTTATGGCATGCATTGGCATAAGGCTGAAGGAGGCACAGCCCCGTCATGAAGAAGACACTGGATCATAAAGAACATCGACAGTAATGGGCACACATAAAGCAAGAGAGTCAGGCTGTTGTTTGTTGCTGACAACCCCTTTCCCAGAATGCTGTCTCTGGGGTAATATAGAAAGGCCGTGAGTGCTTTTGCTGGATCGATGCCATGTCATTTTCCTCAGGCATTGCCTGAAGTGGCTGGAGTTGGGTACTCTTTTTCTGTTAACTTCCTCCCGACGATTCCGGGCAGTAGATGGCCTCTGTCCCTCAAAGCCGCGCTAAAAAGACAAAGTCGAGTTTCGGCGCATCTGGAGAAAAACAAGTCTCTGTTTTCAAAATGTTTTTGTGTGCCCCATGCAGTAAATAAAAGATGAAGGCTTCCTACAAAAGACCTTTATTTTAACCTAATGAAAGTGTATGCAAGTAGTTAGTCGGTTGGCGAGGGAGAAACAGTCTTCCACGTTTGGAGACACGGCTATGGACAAGGAAAAAAAGAAGGAAGGAAGAAAGGAAAGAAGGAAAGAAGAAAGGAGAGAAGGAAGTTTCGTGGTCCATTAAGCCTTAAATGCTGTTTAAGGTCATTGACAGAGAAAAGCACTTGAGTTGGCAAAAGTAAGAGTTTATCAGGTCTAGATTTCCCTGGCCAGACGCCTTTTATGGATCGCATAGACAAACAAGGTGGGTCTATTCTTACCCCCTACCCACAAGAGGAAAGCCAGGACAAATAAGTTCAACACAGAAAACTGCAAAATGCTATTGAGGCGTTTCTGATGATTTGAGTTTTGCCCGCGTCACTCGAACATCACACCTTTGGGTGGCGTCTGGGTGCTGTTTATGGGCTGTTGTGCAAGTGCTGCTGGAGCAGACTCCGAAATGCCGAAGATAACAGCAATCCCACTGATAACAGAGATGTCTTGTATTAAAAAGACCGGTGTGAAGATGTTGTGTCCTAATGTATGCATTATCAATATTGCATATTTAGAGCGATTTCCTCGTGACTATAACCTGGAGCTCACAAGTGCCGAAACCAATCATTAGGTAACTCTGCGACTGCCGCCGCCGCTGCTGTGATAGTTGTTGCTGTTGTTGACGAGTAAGTGTACGCAACATGTCTTGAAAAGTTACAAGATTACCAGATGCCTGACCATCACGCATGACAAAGCAAAGAGTCATTAACTGGAAGCAAGCCAGGGAACGGCACTGCTTGGTCCGAGTCTGATAGTGCTGCCGCCTCTGGTTGCACGTCTACCATAGCCCGCAACGGAAAGTTCGTACCGTGCGTGCGCCACAAGGGTTTGCAGAGCGTTACGCCTGCAAAGAGCGAGTTTTAAGTCAAACCATTAAATCCCAGAAGCTATCCGACGATTAAAGCTCTTCTTTACTACGCATGGTCTACGCCTTCCGGAATTACTTTCTCAGGCGGGCCACAATAGTGGACTCATCCGAGGAGAGGGGTGTGAGAAAGACAGTGAATATTCGAGAGAGAGAAAAAGAAATGTTATAATGTTGCACAACAGCGCTATTTGCCCGGATTTGTCCAAAACATTTTACATTTGCATCAGTCGGCAAGGCGGTGTCGAGCATAAACGTCCTGAATCAGATGCTGTGGCCCTGTGTCGAGCATAAACGCCCTGAATCAGATGCTGAGGCCCTGTATCGAGTATAAACGCCCTGAATCAGATGCTGAGGCCCTGCGTCGAGCATAAACGCCCTGAATCAGATGCTGAGGCCTTGTGTCGAGTATAAACGCCCTGAATCAGATGCTGAGGCCCTGCGTCGAGCATAAACGCCCTGAATCAGATGCTGAGGGCCTGTGTCGAGTATAAACGCCCTGAATCAGATGCTGAGGCCCTGCGTTGAGCATAAACGCCCTGAATCAGATGCTGAGGCCCTGTGTCGAGCATAAACGCCCTGAATCAGATGCTGTGGCCCTGTGTCGAGCATAAACGCCCTGAATCAGATGCTGTGGCCCTGTGTCGAGCATAAACGCCCTGAATCAGATGCTGAGGCCCTGTGTCGAGCATAAACGCCCTGACTCAGATGCGGAGGCCCTGTGTCGAGCATAACCGCCCTGACTCAGATGCTGAGGCCTGCCAAAGTGTGTGACTCGCCAGCTTCGCTGTCATTCCCGAATCTCTCTCCTCATACGAGTCGACTAGTGTGGCTCATCTGAGAAAGTCATTCCCGCCTTCCTTGGACGTGTGGTGGTGCCAAGACATTGTCAGAGAACCTGTGCCTGAAAGAGTGATGACAGCTTTTGTATCCGCGTTCCTCTTGTCCATTTTATCACTCATTCTTCTCCTTCAATTTTGAAACCGACGATATGTTAGTTCAGCATGTTGAAACATGTATCTAGTCTAAACAAAGACGTGTATGAGGCAGTTCATCCAAGCAGATATTGAAGCGTGACAACTGCTAGTCCTGGAAAGATGGTAGGTTGACTCTTCATCTTTGTAGTTCGACGGCGTGAAAACTGTTTTTTTTGGCGTTCATGGACGAAAGTAGGGTCAGAAGCAGAGGCAGAGGCAGCATTCAAAGGCTCTATTACAGACTCGTTCACCTCTTGTGGAACGTATCTTGTGTTCATTTGACTTTGTTGATCGACTACAACTAGAAAACCATCACGATAGTAGCCATTTATTCCATTGTTTCTAAGCTCTCTACGTTTGGTGCGTTGTTGCGGTGTGAGATCGCCAGAAGCATTCATTCCTTTTACTTTAAGTGCAGTCCTGTTCTCCAAGACTTTCATTTTCATAGATGTTCTCAGGAATTGTGCCAGAATTTGTCGGTTTCTGTTACCTTTTTCCCGAGTTTGTGGAGGTGCGCAACATAATAATATTCTTGTGGATTGAGGTTTGGAATATCATCATTTAGAGACTGCAAGAACTTTTCTTGACGTACAGTGTGAGTTTCGTGTGGTTCTTATTTCACTCCATATAGAATGATATTATTTTTCCTCTCTCTTCTTTCAATTTTTTCTATCATTTCGTCAATCTTTTCTAATTGTTCTTCTATCTCATTTTGTCCTTCTCTCAGTTCAATGATATCACATTAAAAATTCGTGTTGCTTTCACGTAGTTCCTTGAGGTCTTCCTTTTAGCTTGTCGAGATGCACATCTTCATTTTTTGCATCAATGCGACCGATCTCCAACAGAATGTCAGACATCAGTTCTCACTGGATTGTTACCGCCCATTGTTTCAAGAGTGCTTCCATTTCTTCTGTTTCTATTGAAGGCCCAGGGTTGCGTTCAACATTCCCGCTGAGTAGGAGAAGTATGCTCAAGTCCGGAAAGATCTTCAGCTCTACCCTTCAAGGTACACCTGTATGCAACGTAGGATGTTTCATCCATTGGATCCATGTGGGTTCCACTAACATCTGAGCAAATTAGTACAGTAAGCCAGCCAGCTAGCAAGCACATGAAAAATTGCCACAAGGCAGGCAGCGCATGTACAGAATGCTCTGTTGAGTTTGAATTCTAGTGTCACGGACCCACTGGTCTCGAGCCGCACGCATCTTGATCTTGATCGTGTTCTCCTCGCATTTCGCACGCGAAAAGCGTGCACTCCGGTCCTTGCTCGATATGTGGAGATATCAACTCCCATTTCAGTTTGAAATAATTTTCACTCTTGCTATTGTTTTCCTTTTTAGACTTTCAAAAATGTCTCTATAGTCCTAAAATGCGTGCAGTTTAAATCAAGAATGAAACGAGAGGCCGAGATATATGCCATAATTGCTCTCAGCAGGTAGTAAGATGCATAAAGAGCAATGAAAATGCCTTCAGAGTCTCTTCAAACACCACAAGGTTAAGCCGCTAATCTTGATAGTAAAAACACAAAACAAAACAAAACTCACATGAATGATCTCGCGGTAAGTAGATAAATCACTTGGTAGGCGTAATTTAGCGATTTGACGCCTACTTTTCAGCCAAATACCTGTTTTTCAAGAGCGAGGCATAAAGCGATCTTCTCTACTCATGAACACAATTCACGCCCTCGGCGTGAAAACTGTTGTTTGAATATTTGTTAATGAAAAAGCCCCTCATTGATGACATGCAAGACTTTACAAAGTAGAATGCAACATCACAGCTGGAGTCGTTCGACATGCATTCTATAGCATTTCGGCATGGCAGCTGCTGCTGTAGGCATTAAACACGAAAAAGCTTCAGACTGAAGTGGGCAATTAAAATGTCGGTCTCAAGATCAAAATAGCACGCCAATTTCAGGCTTCAGGTCTGCAGTTTGGTTTCCGGACCGGTCATCAAGATATCAGGCTCGTTCGACAAAATCGTTTGCATACTTATCAAGGAATTATTATTACTTGTGTCGGTGTGTCAGGTCAATGAGATAAATGCCAGATGCAATCTGAAGTGAAGACATGTATCCGTCCAGACAAAATTATGTAATAAAACTGCCTTTCCTTTGCTTAACTTTCTCGTGCAATTGAGTGCAATGGCATTTAGGAGCTTTGTGACAGGAACAACCGGAATGCAAAGCAAGTAGGCGACAACAATGAACAAAACAGAACCTAAAAGTTGCGCACAATTACACTTTATTTCCAAAGATTAACTATCTCAGCTTTCTTTAATAACCAAGGTTGTCCTTTTTTGCTCGATGTACTGAAAATGATACACAGACATATTTAAACCACCTACCTCTTTTCATTGCAGACGAAATTAGTTTAATGAATAGAAAACAGTAGATGGCAGAAACACGATATATTGTGCTGACAGAAAGTGTAATAATGATGCTACTATTTTGTGAATGTTTTGTTTATTTGTATCATGGATTTGAAAACCTTTGCTCTTCGGTTGCATGCTGTAATGGTCGTTGTGTGTTTTGGAAACAAAGCCGTTGGGAAAGGCGGTTTGAACCAGATTTTCAGTAGATAGCATGAGATGATTCGACATCATTTTGTTGTGAAGTAGTACTGATATAATGTCAGTTTTTTGCAGTTAAAACATATTTAGATTTCGTAATTCTGCAATAAAGGCTGCGTATAGCCTTGTAATGTTTGTTGCAGGCAAAGTCTCCAAAGCTGTGTCTAAAGTGTCGGAGTCGCTGGAGCTGACACTGACGAGAGTACGAGTGGGGGGGGGGGGGGGGTTAGAAGTGGGTGGATAGGAGTGGGGGGGGGGGTTAGGAGTGAGGAGGAGGAGGAGGAGGAGGAGGAGGAGGAGGAGGAGGAGGAGGAGGAGGAGGAGGAGGAGGAGGAGGAGGAGGAGGAAGAGGAGGAGGAGGAGGAGGAGGAGGAGGAGGAGGAGGAGGAGGAGGAGGAGGAGGAGCAGTAGCAGGAGGAGGTAGAAGGAGCAGGAGGAAGAGGGAGGAAGAGAATGAGAAAGTGGGACGGGGGGAGGAGAAAGAAGAGGGAGAAGGAGGAATAGGAAGGAGGAGGAAAGGGGGGGGGGGGAGGAGGAGGAAGGAGGCGACCAGGGTAGCGGATTTGGTTTCATACTCATTTCTACCTTTCTTTTCTGTTATTTTACCCTCCACATAGTTAGTCGTCTTGTGCCATACTCCTGTTTAGCGGATGTGGAGAGTGTGGCGGGCAAAGCCCGCTAATTTGACATAAAGTTAACACGGCAAGAGAAGAGAAAAGACGTGAGCAATAACGAATAGCTAATACCATGAAGCAAGGCAATGGAACTGGTTAACGCCCTTTTCGCCAAATTGTTTATTAATTGTGAAAAAGTTAATAACAATGAATGCAACGATGAGAAAACGTATACGGGACGTCGTTCATGGTAATGGTCGTAATGGTGGTAATGATGGAGTGGCAATGAAAATTGTTGTGATGATCATGATAGTTGAGTGGTGGTAGTGGTGGTGGTGGTGGTGGTGATGGTGGGGCTGGTGGTTAAGGTGGTGGTTGTCATCGTGATGGTGGTTGTTGTGTTGAGGGTGGTAGTGACGGTGGTGGTGGTGGTAATGGTGATGGTGTTGGTGGTGGTAATAGTGGTGGTGGTGTACATACTGATTGTGGTAGTAGTGGTGGTGGTTTTGATGGCAATTGTTGTTGTTGTGATGATAGTAATTGTGGTGGTGGGGGGGGGGGGCGGTGACGGTGGTGGTGGCGGTGGTGGTGGTAGTGGTGGTGGTGGTGGTGGTGTTGATGGCGGCGGTGGCGGTGGCGGTGGCGATGGTGGTGGTTTGAGGTACAGAATAAGGCGATTGTGGCAAACGCAGTTGAGGTAAGGGTGGTGGTGGTGGGGTAGATGGTGGTGGAAGTGGTGTTGTTGATGGTGGTGGTTGTGGTTGTGGTGGTGGTGGTGGTGATGTTAGTGGTGATGGTGATGGAAATGGTGGTGGTGGTGGTGGTGGGGGGATGGTGGTAGTAGTGGTGGTGGTGGTGGTGGTGGTGGTGGTGAGGTTGTGGTGATGGTGGTTTTAATGGTGGTGGTGGTGGTGGTGGTGGTGGGGTGATGGTGATAGTAGTGGTGGTGGTGGTGGTGGTGGTGGTGTTATTGGTGGTGGTGGTGGTGGTTGTGGTTTCCATTTAATTCTGATCGTACAATTGAGGTTGTCCCAGTAGAGGCTTTGACTCCTGCAAATCAGTTTCGTTTAGCCTCCAGGAAAATACTCAATGGGAGTTTTTGCAGAGTACATTGGATTATCCTCATGCAATCATTTCCTTAAATACCAAGTACACGCCACCCCGGGGAGATTGACAGAATAACGTGATTACTCTCCTCGGATACTTTGAAGGAAAACAAGGTTCCCGCCCAGTGTAACTCAATTACTCAAAAGGAATGCCTTGGAAAGTGTCAACCGTATAATTCCATTGCCACCTGCTCGGTGGACTTGACATTTCTGACTCGTAAACGTCTTTCATAACGCAGCTTTGAAGTTGTATGAACTCTTGGGTTCTGAATCTCTTTCGAAAAATTACCAAATTGGAACCCCATCACTTTCATTCTCCTATCTCTCTCTCTCTCTCTGTCTGTCTCTCTCTCTGTCTGTCTCTCTCTCTGTCTCTGTCTCTGTCTCTCTCTCTCTCTTTGTCTCTCTCTTCTCTCTCTCTCTCTCTTTGTCTCTCTCTCTCTCTTTGTCTCTCTCTCTCTCTTTGTCTCTCTCTCTCTTTCTCTCTCTCTCTCTATCTCTTTGTCTCTCTTTCGCTCTGTCGCTCTTGCTCCCTCGTGGAAACTGTGTAAAATGACTATAGATACGCTGCCTAAACAAGCATATTTAATGCTGTTAAGCTCAACCAGCAGAGGCAGAGAACCGGGCAGAATTAGACACATCTCTGAATAAGGATTTGTGTACGTGTGGATGAATGGCGGCGTAGGCAATTACATATCTTTCTTAACTCATTTCAAACAAAGATTAAAGACTGCTATGTATAAAAGTGGGACAACAGGAACTTGAACAATCTAAGATATAAGTGGTTATTTTGATTTTAATACGATTTTGGGTTAGAAAAAATCTTCACTTCCTAGAAGAAGAAAAAAATCGCGATTACTTATTCGATTCAGGTGTAGAATTAATGATTTGCAGGTAAATAAGATGTACAGAAATGAACAAAAGTTACTCTGTCCATTATGTAATGAGAGGGAAAATGAGTTACATTTTCTACTAGCATGCAAAGTTTACGATCACTGACGCGGAAAGTACAATTGGTAATATTTAGATAAGAGACCAAATTTGAAACCTAGTGCAAAGGTACAGAGGAAAACACGCTCAGTGGCCAAGTATACGTATATTACGCATTAATTATGAGAAAGGAAAAATTGCCACTACTGTGAGACATCCCTAACGCTGAAGAGAGAATAATTTTCATAAGCTAAATGTTTAGCCGATTGTGCTGCCATGATAACTTCTGTATGAATCATTAAATTGTTCTTGCAATGGGCAGGTAACCTAGCAATAAAGTTCGGTTCAGTTTAGTTCCATTCTCTCTCTCTCTCTCTCTCTCTCTCTCTCTCTCTCTCGTATATGAGCGAAGGATTCGATGTTAACGTCGGGAAAAAGGTTAATCTACATGTATGTTGCGCCATTAACTTTTCTTCCGTCTGCTCTTCAGTCAGTACGACGCGTGCGCTGCTTGTACATCCCATTGCCCAGCTGACAAAGAAAGCTTCAGAAAGGTCGTGAGAAATGGGTGAGCAGAGAACCAAGTGCAGCTACCCTTCTTTGCAGATAAATGAATGCAGAAAAACGGACTGAACTAAAACAGATGGCCATGGTTAAAAGTCAATAAAATGGACAAGTGAACACACACACAGACACACAAAAGCACACGAACGCACAAATGCATACACACACGCACATGCACACGAACAACGCACACACATACACATGCACACATACACACACACGCACGCACGCGTACGCGCACGCACACACGCGCACATACGCGCGCGCACACATACACACACGCACACACATGCACGCACACACACACGCGTGCACACACATACACACACGCGCGCGCACACACGCACACACACGAGAACGCCCCACGCCTCTCCATGTATTCATAGATGTGTGCATCACAGGTACAGAAGGATGGAGTTGATGTTATTTCTATGGAAGACCTTACCAAACTACCGATGGGTAACTGTCCTCTCGGTGTTGCACTCAAAGAGGAAAAGAAGGCGCATCGCCTTGCTGGACCTTTCTCATTCTTCAAGGTCGAGCAATAAATCATTGATTCTTCGCTTCACGTCTCTCTGTCCTAGGCAGAACTACATTACCGAGTACCAAAGTGTAAAAAAGAAAAGCAGTTTGCAAGTAATCGATTGCAGATCCATGACACGAAAGCTCCAATAAGTGCATGCTGAGGCATTAGTGAAAACCCGCTCCACCATCACACACAATCTTCAGCCCGAGCGAGCGTGAACAAATATTAATTGCCGGCATGAAGCACTCGCCATCGGTTTTGGTTCCTCAGTCCAAACCTACTCCGACATGATTATATTGATCATATTTCATTAAACCTATCACTGGGTTCGCGTAGGTGTCAGCTGCGAATGCAGTTGAGTCTACCAAAAGAACAAATAAAGCAAATGAAAACGTCGGATACAGGAAAGCAACCCGTGTGAATAAAATGAGACATGGACGGCTCTCCTAAAAGTTTCGCTCCACCGCTTGCTCAGAACAATGCCAACTTGGGATGGCAGGAATGCAACACACTTAGAGATCTCTCCCACCCCACTTCGGAGCGGAGACGGCACCAAAGAGCAATTGGCTTTGATATTCAGAGTGAGAAATCTTGTCATTGATCTCGACCTCCCCAATTCCTAACGGTCTGCGGTTCGGCCTTGAACCGGCTACTTGATGGAGCACGACTGTCCTGAGGTTACTCCTGGAGCCAGTGATGGAGAACTCTGTGATGAACGACAATGCGTGCCCCGACTGGGACCGCTAAGGGCAAACATGGGTATCGGTTTCTCCTAATTACTGCAAGAGGCAATGCTCTCCTTGGGCAGGGCGCCTAAATGGTCGTCTCGAGACTTCCCATCCAGCGTCGCGAGACTTCCCATCCAGCGTCGCGAGACTTCCCATCCAGCTCGCCATTTCCACTGCGAGTGGCATCCATTCTGACCAAAACTTTCCAAAGGCACGGAAACCATCAACAGTTTGCGTGTGTGAGTGAGTGAGTGAGTGAGTGAGTGAGTGAGTGAGTGAGTGAGTGAGTGAGTGAGTGAGTGAGTGAGTGAGTGAGTGAGTGAGTGAGTGAGTGAGTGAGTGAGTGAGTGAGTGAGTGAGTGAGTGAGTGAGTGAGTGAGTGAGTGAGTGGTGGGTGGGTGGGTGGTGGGTGGGTGGGTGGGTGGTGGGTGGGTGGGTGGGTGGTGGGTGGTGGGTGGTGGGTGGGTGGGTGGGTGGGTGGGTGGGTGGGTGGGTGGGTGGGTGAGTGAGTGAGTGAGTGAGTGAGTGAGTGAGTGAGTGAGTGAGTGAGTGAGTGAGTGAGTGAGTGAGTGAGTGAGTGAGTGAGTGAGTGAGTGAGTGAGTGAGTGAGTGAGTGAGTGAGTGAGTGAGTGAGTGAGTGAATGAGTGAGTGAGTGAGTGAGTGAGTGAGTGAGTGAGTGACTAAGTGAGTGAGTGAGTGAGCAAGTGAGCGTGTGAGCGAGTGTGCGAATGAGTGATCAAAGAAGCGAATGAGTAAGTAAGCAAAGAAGCGAGAGAGTGAGTACGCGAGTGAGCGAGCGAGTGAGTGTACGATTGAGAGAGTAGGTGAGTGAGTGAGCAATAGAGCGAGCGATTAAGTGAGTGTGCGAGTGAGCGAGTGAGTGAGTGTGCGAGTGAGCGAGTGAACGAGTGAGTGAGCGAAGAAGCGACTGAGCAAGTGAGCGAGTGAGCGAGTGAGTGAAATGCATATGTTGTAAGAGCGCACATGCACGCGCACATGGATAAGATGCTGTAACTCTCAAAAGATTCATATAACGTTGACATATTCTCGTAATTACAGGAGATCATTGAAATACCCTTAGCGAAAGTGCCCTACTACAAGTACGTTGTAAAACTGTGTATTATATTAGTGTGCTTCTGATGGGCAGCGGCCAAATCAATAAACTCTCTCTCTCTCTCTCTCTCTCTCTCTCTCTCTCTCTCTCTCTCTCCCTCTCTCCCTCTCTGGCTCCCTGTGGGTTGGGGGTAAGAATTGACCCACCGCGTCTCCCTACACGATTCGTAAAAGGCGAATAACTAGGGACACCGTGTCTTGATTTGCGTTCACTCTAAACTGTTCTAGTGATTTTCGTGCTCGATGGCCTTACATAGCCTACAAAGACTGATAGGCCGTAAAACACTATCCATCCATCCATCCATCCATCCATCTCTCTCTCTCTCTCTCTCTCTCTCTCTCTCTCTCTCTCTTTCCACTCAAGAGAATAACGACATGTGGGCTTGACGATTACCCTTCCTTCTGCAGAATGATTTCCTTATCGATTTTGTTATGGTTAAGATTCATTCTAATACTTTATTTTCAGCTTCCTTTTGATGTTATTAACAAGTATCGTCGTTAGCAGCTTTGCTTGTGTCTGACATAAACTCACCTGGAGCAGAAGGAAAAAATAACAGCTGACTGCAGCGTAACATCGATTTATTTCTCTCGAAGAAAACTTCATATTTGTAGAGCATCAAATTCAAACTGACCGATGGTCAGCATATGTACAAACATCATAAGCACACATAATGTGAAGAATAAGCCTCAAATAGAATGGAAATTGACCAGTTGCAAATCGGCATGGAACGAACACTGAAGTCTTTATAAGAGATTAAGAAACAAACAAACAAACAAACAATCAAAGACTCAATCAACGGAACAAGAATTAAACCGAGATATAAATCGAAAGAAATGTTCACAAAATATACACATGAAATAATCGATTTCACGTTTTTGCTATGAGTATTAGAGAAGAAGTAAAACAGTTTTTAAATTTCACGAGCACTAACTTGAATTACATATTTTACTAGCAACACAAACAACAACGGACGATTGTTCAGCCCTAGCTCTTGATATTTCTGTACAACTTTGACAAAACGAGGCTAAATCACTGAAAAACCTTGTAATCATGAACACATTTCCAACGCAATAAGTGAATGATACAAGGGGAAACATGCTGTACAATCACGTGATCTCACCGCACTTACATGAGCAGTGGTCGTGGAATAAGGCATCTCATTTAAGAGAATCTATATATTATAACAATACTCAGGAATTATCTTGGAATGTACAGGAGGCACGTGTAAAACACCGTGAACACGGAGGAGGAGGAGGAGAGGGGATGAGCTTGGGTCTCAGGAAGTTGTCGCGCGCGGATCAGTACGCAAAAGCCGTAACAAAGCCTTTATTCACCACGGCGACGGTTGTCAGTGGTTAGTTCATCAATCCTAAGTCTTTCCTCACACTGCAATTACGCACCTTGCGTGTGTCTGCCTTTCGGGAGTCTACAAAGCGTAATTGATGTCTCCCTCAGCATCACTGCTGGAAGGACACGCAAGCTGAAGCCGTGATTAGGAGGCAAAGGAACAGTGGGGGTGGGGGTGGGGGTTGGGGGATGGGGGGTGGGGGGAAAGCAAAGAGGGTTTTCGGAAAACAACCCTGCTTGAAGCCTGGAAAATGAGGTAAGGGAAGGGAGGTACACCTGCACTATGCTCCGTGTGAAATCTCATTCCCATCGCATGCATGCGAAGAAGCTACTAACAGCGTTATCTTGCATGACAACGAGCGGCTTCATTGGATCCAGTGCAACGTGTGGGAAGCGAGCCAATTCTCCAGTGATGCTGTCAGTACTGCTAGCACGCCGCGACCAACGTGACTTCATCTTTGCACGCAGCGAATGACGGACTACAAAAAAGAGTTATCTGCTTGTGAAATGTCTATGCCTACCGGTAGAATGAATTACTTTGATACTACAACATGTGAAATTTAAAGCCGTATCAGGAAACGAGAACTTTATGGGTTTTTTAATAATCGATTGCTAACGCAAGCAGATGACTATCTCGTTTTTGTTAGTTTCGCAATACCAACCTTTCTTATTTGGTTTAAGTTGTTTTCCCAGTACGAGTTGTTTTCGGGTCGCAATGTAACTAAGCTGCGAGTAATCATTAAGTATGGAGAATTTAAGTGGTGCATGGTTATTAAAAGAAACATAATGCTAAGTTTAAGAAATAATTTCGTCAAGAACCGACTGTTAACTCTGAAAAAACCTCTTAGCTACAAAACACAGGCGCATTCAGAATAACGACAATAAAGGTTTCTGCGCATTAAAGTTTACATTTCTCAGATAACAAAGTGAACACATAATGAATTACAAGACACAGACAGGACATGCATGTAATATATGTCCATCT
>JAWQFJ010003026.1:47500-55000 GCA_034096865.1 Theodoxus fluviatilis
TGTGACGTGAGTTGTGCCCTGTGACGTGAGTCGTGCCCTGTGACGTGAGCTGTGCCCTGTGACGTGAGTCGTGCCCTGTGACGTGAGTCGTGCCCTGTGACGTGAGTCGTGCCCTGTGACGTGAGTCGTACCCTGTGACGTGAGTTGTGCCCTGTGACGTGAGTCGTGCCCTCTGACGTGAGTCGTGCCCTGTGACGTGAGTCGTACCCTGTGACGTGAGTTGTGCCCTGTGACGTGAGTCGTGCCCTGTGACGTGAGTCGTGCCCTGTGACATGAGTCGTACCCTGTGACGTGAGTCGTGCCCTGTGACGTGAGTCGTACCCTGTGACGTGAGTTGTGCCCTGTGACGTGAGTCGTGCCCTGTGACGTGAGTTGTGCCCTGTGACGTGAGTCGTACCTTGTGACGTGAGTCGTGCCCTGTGACATGAGTCGTACCCTGTGACGTGAGTCGTACCTTGTGACGTGAGTCGTGCCCTGTGACGTGAGTCGTGCCCTGTGACGTGAGTCGTGCCCTGTGACGTGAGTCGTGCCCTGTGACGTGAGTCGTGCCCTGTGACGTGAGTCGTACCCTGTGACGTGAGTCGTACCCTGTGACGTGAGTCGTACCCTGTGACGTGAGTCGTGCCCTGTGACGTGAGTCGTGCCCTGTGACGTGAGTCGTGCCCTGTGACGTGAGTCGTACCCTGTGACGTGAGTCGTATCCTGTGACGTGAGTCGTGCCCTGTGACGTGAGTCGTACCCTGTGACGTGAATCGTACCCTGTGACGTGAGTCGTGCCCTGTGACGTGAGTCGTACCCTGTGACGTGAGTCGTATCCTGTGACGTGAGTCGTGCCCTGTGACGTGAGTCGTGCCCTGTGACGTGAGTCGTGCCCTGTGACGTGAGTCGTACCCTGTGACGTGAGTCGTACCCTGTGACGTGAATCGTACCCTGTGACGTGAGTCGTACCCTGTGACGTGAGAGGTCTGCTGGTCCCATGGTGCTTCTTCTGTCGTGCACAACCAATTAAGAGGAAATGGCGCCTGTGTTTACGCCACAAAAGTCACCTCTGATTACAGGCCGGCCTGTCTTCTTTTGTAATTAACCTGTAAATCGTCCCCCACCCCACCCCACCCCCACCCCCCCACCCCCAGTAGTGTGAATGTGTGACGTACACGAAAATAACGTTAATGGGGCTCCTTCGTCCGAAATCATCGCAAACTTCGAAGAAGAAAGCGGGCGAAGAGAAGACGTAAACGAGACAAGAAGAGGCAGAAATTTAACCAGAGCAAAAACAGATGGTGGCACAGAAGCTGCAGCTGACAGTTTGGCGGGGGGGGGGGGGGGGGGGGGAGGGGGAGAGGGGAGAGAGAGAGAGAGAGAGAGAGAGAGAGAGAGAGAGAGAGAGAGAGAGAGAGAGAGAGAGAGAGAGAGAGTGACTGGCTGATTGACTGACTGACTGCGAGACTGATTGACTGACTGTCTGAAGGAGGAGGAGGAGCAGGAGGAGGAAGAGGGGGAGGAAGAGGAGGAGGAAGAGGAGGAGCAACAGGAGGAGCAGCAGCAGCAGCAGCAAAGAATGTAAAAGCAAGTCCGAGAAGAATTAGGATTCACGTTAAGAGACAAATGTAAATAAAGTAGGCGCGCTGATGAAAATGACAAAGGTAATGATTTAGAGCGAAGAAAACGAAATCAAGAGGGTAGCAAAATAACTAGAAGGACCAAGACAGTTGAAGGATGTGTAATCATTTCTAATTACCTTTCTACTGCTCAGCCTTCCAATTTGAATGTGAACGCAAAATCCGCTATTGAGTCTACCAGCGAGGCAAGGTAGGATTCATTGCATCCTATTCCCCATATGTCTATGGCAAATGAAAACCTAAATACTAACGCTATCCAGCTGTTAAATTTTATAAAAGGTCGACCTTTGATATGCTTTGCATCGTCATCACTTCTCACTATCTGCTAACGCACGTCCCTGAATTTATGAGATGTTCAATGATGTTTCAGGCTTGATACTAAGCCGAGAATCACGGTGCACAATCGCTCCCACAGGGCAGGTTTGGAACGAGGCAGTGATCTGCGCACGGCACAACAGATCACATTACTCGCCAGACCGATTTCATTTCCGGCGCTGACCGATGTGATCTGCATCCAACTGAAGCGAGCCGCCACAAGCAGCTGAAGCCTGGTTCAGTAACATCATGCGTAGCGTGCGTGGACCCTGGGACTGAAGGGTGGGCGCCACTTCGCGTGCTCAGCGTGTTTCCTTTCAGGTGATAACGATAACGCCTCGTATCAGTGCTTACGCCCATTGAGTGATCCGACTACCCTTCTAGCCTAACAACGGGTCACCGAAGCGAGAAGGAGGAGGAAGAGGAGGAGGAGAAGAAACAAAAGCAGGAGGAGGAGGTGGAGCAGGTGGAGCAGGAGGTGAAGGAGGAGGAGCAGAAGCAGTAGCAGGAGGAAGAACAGGAGGAGGAGGAAGAACAGGAGGAGGAGGAGGAGGACGAGGAGCAGCAGCAACAGCAGTAGCAAAAGGAGGAAGAACAGAAGTAGGAGGAGGAAGAACAAGAAGAGTAGGAAGAACAAGAGGAGTAAGAAGAACAGGGGGAGGAAAATGAACAACAGGAAGAGGAAGAACAACAGGAAGAGGAAGAACAGCAGGAGGAGGAGGATGAACAGCAGCAGGAAGAGAAGGAGGAAGGGAAGAAGGAGAAGGATAAACGGGGGAGGAGGAGGAAGAACAGGAGGAGAAGGAGGAAGATCAGCAGGAGAAGGAGGAAGAGCAGCATGAGAAGGAGGAAGAACAGCAGGCGGAGAAGGAAAAACAGCAGGAGGAGGAGGAGGAGGAGGAAGGGGAAAAGGAGGAGGATGAACAGGAAGGAGGAGGAAGAACAGCAGAAGAAGGAGGAAGAACAGCAGAAGAAGGAGGAAGAACACCAGGAGGAGGAGAAAGAACAGCAGGAGGAGGAGGAAAAACAGGAGGAGGAGGAGGAAGATCAAAAGAAAGAGGAAGAAGTTCATGAGGAGAAGTAAAAAGAGGAGAAAGAAGACGAAGAACAGGACCAAAAGGAAGAGGAGGAGAAAAAGGAGGAGGAAAAACAGGACCAAAAGGAGGAGAAGAAGAAGGAGGAGAAGAAGAAGGAGGAGGAGGAGGAGGAGAAGAAAAAGAAGGAGGAGGAGGAGGAGGAGGAGGAGGAGTAGGAAGAAGAAGAAGAACAGGACCAAAAAGAAGAGGAGGAGGAAAAACAGGACCAAAAGGAGGAGGAGGAGGAGGAAAAGGAGGAGGAAGAACAGGACCAAAAGGAGGAGCAAAAGAAGGAGGAGGAGAAGGATGAGGAGGAGGAGGAGGAGGAGGAGGAGGAGGAGGAGGAGGAGGAGGAAGAGGAGGAGGAGGAGGAGGACATGGAGGAGAACAAGGAGGAGGACATGGAGGAGAACAAGGAGGAGGACATGGAGGAGGACATGGATGAGAACAAGGAGGAGGACGAAGAGGGGGAGGACGAAAAGGAGGAGGACGACGACAAGGAAGAGGAGAACGAAGAGGAGGAGGAGGAGGAGGGACAGAACAGGTGCAGCAGAAGGAACAGTAGAAGCAGGCATGCAGAGGATGGAATTGGAGGAGGAGAAAGCATGAGATTAAAGAGATGGAGAAGGGTGGAACCTTTTTAAAAGGCAAAGAGGGGCAGAGAAGGAAGAGAAGAAGCAGGCAGATAAGAGGGAGGTGAGGAAACAAAAGCGCGGGAAAGCAGGGGAAGGATGAAGGGCTGAAGAAGCTAGAGAGGAAGCGTAGCTGCAGAAGCCTTAGATCTCTCAACAGACAAGAGGGTTGTGGGGAAAGGCGCCGATGTCCACAGCGGCGAGAGGGACGAAGGTCAGGAGCACAAAGTTGAGGACCATGTACAGAGTCAACGATAAGGACGATGAAGGGAATATAAGATAAAATCGAGGAAGATAACAAAGCGATG
This sequence comes from Theodoxus fluviatilis, assembly GCA_034096865.1. Taxonomy (NCBI): domain Eukaryota; kingdom Metazoa; phylum Mollusca; class Gastropoda; order Cycloneritida; family Neritidae; genus Theodoxus; species Theodoxus fluviatilis. The sequence continues at coordinate 51,451 of JAWQFJ010003026.1, forward strand.
AACAACACGTATCGACGTTCACTTGTAGTAAGCGACAAACCCATCCTACGACATCGACACAGTGAACATGGAAAGCCGCAGCTGCTCATGCATCATCATAATCCTCCTCCTTCGCTGTTTGTGCAGACTGGCTAGCTCCCATGACTTCTTTGAATGGGTTTGTCCTTTGTCGGGAAAACTCTCAGCCACGGCCATGCGACTGGCACAGAGCAGATGACAAGGATTCATGCATTATTCAGCTGCACGCCATCAAGTGCGTGTACAAACAGAATACACGATAATCCGCTCCCAGATCACTTGACATCGCACGTGGACCTAGGGCTGGTAACCCGGCAACCAGGGACGCAAGGTTGCCTCTGGACGTCCGCTAGGCTGGCACTGGAGCCTGCTAGATTCATCTTGTGTCAGAGTGACAGATGACTCGCATCGCACGGGCCGTGGAAATACCTCACAGCGGTCCCCGCGGCTTCGTGTGTCCGCTACCGAAAACAACCCGAGGCCGCAGTTTGCAAACAATTGCTAACTGTTGCCGACACGAGTGTCTCATTTGCGTCGTGTGTCCTCTGCACTTCTTTTACCAGGTCGATAAGTTAACAAAAAACATGGATGCAGTAAAATTCTTCCGTCCTTTTTCTTTTACTGGATCAAAACTGTCCTTCGCCTTTGGAGGCACGAACTTTTCGTTTATTAGGTGAAAACGGTTTCTTTAATAGTGTGTTTCCTTTATGTATTAATCATTATTGTTTTGGTCATTGCCATAAGGTTTGTTTTGCCGGGGGATTAAAAAAAACACGAACAGGTAAATAAAACGTTGTTACATTCAGTTCCTTAAAAAGACGAGCCCCTCTGAAAAAGAGGTGTCGTATCGCTCTTTCTCAACTATCGGACAAATATAACTATGGATGAAATTAGAAACAACGCACTGTTGTACTGTACTGCGACAGTACCAAGTCTTAATGAAGAAAAAAGAGTGAGAAGACTGCAGAATAATCAGGGATGGCAATACTAGACTGATATTTGAAGACATTCCATCTCAATCTCGGAGCTGGAATGCAGGAACATGACCTATTCAAACGGGTAATTCAATGAGCACTCCGTTATTCAGGGAGGGGAAAATGCCAAAGATGAGATGTTTACAAATCATCCTTCCCATGAGAAGAGCAGCCTTTGGAATAGTACGCATCGCGCCAGCTTTGGTAGGCTGTCTATGATGAGCACGGCACGTAGATGCTTGGCTAGATCAGATCATGTTACCCAAAAGACAGCCCCCGAAAAAACCTTTGAAGGCCGCCAGTCAGCAGCCGCGAGTGAGAGAAAATCCATGGCTCTGTTGCGAACGCACTGACCTCGTCAGCTGCACCAGCGGTAAAACTGGAGGGCTTGATTGAGTCTGCGTGCCTAGATGGCGACGGGCAACCGGTGTCAATAAACTCGTGCCAAGAGCCGCATTCTTGCTCGCTGCGATATCAACCCACACGACTCTCTGCCGACAGCGATGCATCATTCTCATAGAGGAACGACGTAAATTGCACGTATTGATCGCATTATTACGCTCTCCCACTCGGTCTATTGAATTATACCATCGACACAACGAACGCACCAGTGAGCCATGGCCGGGAGAAACAACACACGAGGGTAAACTCAGTAAGAGTGACACACATCTCCTGTATATTGATCGACACATGGAGCTAGAAGTGAAGGTAAATACTTCTACAGGTGACATTCGAGGTCTATTTTATCAGTCCGTTGTATTGATTGGTTTCGTAGTCTGTTGTGTACCCAACATTGTCCCATGGTTACAGCAGCGACTCGCGTAAAACAGTTCGAGAACGGCACTAGCGACAGGCATTTACAAAACCTTCGATGTTCCTGTTCAAGTATATGTGACTGATCCTCCAAAGTTGAGTCGCTTGGATACTTTGTTCAAATCGAGATATGGCCGAAAATTCATCCAGCAATTTCGAGATTTAACTCAATTTGGAAAGGTGAACCGTTCCTACATATACAAAGAGAGTTTCAGATTTCAAATTTACTGCTAAATTATTTTATTTGACGTCTTTAGATAGGCACCGCAACTTCAGAGTGGCAAAAACTTTGACTGCGTAACACTCTACCTCATCATCACATCGCTTCTGTCGTACTTTCGAACAGATCAATCAAGTATTTGGCATGGTTACACGCAGCAGGCTTACATCTGAACGCACCGCACATTTCTATTGGCTTTTGAGGGATGTATGAATACTTTGAGCCAGATGACACTGATGCAGTTTGATTACAAGTAGGGGGTTGCTATGCAAAATGTATCACAGGCGAGTAGTTTCTGATAGATTTAGGTTTATTCCATCCCTCCCGGAAGGAATAACACCAATCTATGCCTCCATCGGAATCGTTTGTCTTCATAAGAGGAACGCTGCCAGGACCACCTCTGTAGAAGGAGCGCAGATTAGAATTGGTAATACGTGATAGCAGTGTCAGGGATAGTCGAATTTTATCTACATGTATATTTCCTTCCAGAAAATGCAAGCAAAAGGCGCAGGATTGTAAAATTTAGTTTATGACCATCTACAAAAACTTTCGCTGATGCTGTTTGCTTGGTCTTCAGAGAGGCAGTAACCATTACACACGCACACGTACACGCACACCTCCTCCCCTCCCCCCGTATATACACATACACACACTCAGGTACACACATACACACACTCACGTACACACACACAGAGGTACACACACACATAAACACACACACACGCACGCAGGTAAACAAACACACAGGTACACACACACACTTACATACACACACATGTACACACACACTCACACACACACACACACACACACACACACACACACACACACACACACACACACACACACATACCACTCTCACCTGCCTAGTCGAAATACATCAAACTGTATCAGTACAAATCAATCCAAAAGAAGGCCCCCCTCGTACATTAGTGTTTTATGTTCTGAACAATAAAAGATAATCAGCAACACCGATGCTGAGTTTGATTTGCCATGCATTATTGCGATGGCGTCAAGCACAGACACATTGGTACACTAGCATCGTGTCTACACCTTCTCAGCTAGTGTATAGGGGTACTCTGAATGCATGATCCTTGAGTCATCTGCGATGGATGATGTGCGGCTCCCCAGATATTCCTGCGTGGACTTTTTTTTAAGTCTGTAGAAGACAAAGTCGCCCAAATAAGCAATTCAAGGATTGCACAAGAAAGTACATCTGGCACTGTCGAATTATCCCTACGTTTGCTTGTATTGTGACTTAAGTCATTGCGTGGCCTCATCTTTTGGTATGACTTAACCTTAGCGATGTCATCCCAGATACATTCATCTATTTGTGTATACACGCAAGTGTCAAAGTTTGTTTACAACTGCTTCAGTGTTGAAGGGGTAGGGCATTCATTGTAACAGTTGGTGTGTGGTCTGATTTTTTAACAGTGACGTAAGCACTTTTTGGGGTTTTGTTTCAGAGTTGCGCCCATTTACCCCCCACCCCCCCCCCCTCCAAATATTAGATGAACCAAGCTTT
>JAWQFJ010003026.1:57500-80000 GCA_034096865.1 Theodoxus fluviatilis
GAGAGAGAAAGAGAGAGAGAGAGAGAGAAGCGAAAGAGAAAAAGAAAGAGAGAGAGAGAGAGAGAGAAAGAGAGAGAGAGAGAGAGAGGAGAGAGAGAGAGAGAGAGAGAGAGAGAGAGAGAGAGAGAGAGAGAGAGAGAGAGAGAGAGAGAGAGGTGCTCATACAGCCATGCTTACAAAATGCAATCACAAAAGCAGACGTGTGCTCACGCACGCGCACATGCATCGTGCGCGCTCGCATGCACAATCACACACGTGCACGAACGAAAGTAAGAGCTAAGACAAACTTCAAATCTTTGAAGTTTGAATGGACTAAATATACTTAAAATTTCGTGATAAAAAACGGGATGTGATGGAATTCTTTCCGCCAACATTCAAAGACAAGCCACTATATGTCGATTTGCTAGCCAAAACTGCTGAATGCATAACATTTGCATATTTCTAATAAAATTGAAATCAAACTTTCTTGTAGATTTCTGCACGAATCATGAACAATATATGCTTAGCACACATATTATTTGAATGTTTAACATATTTGAATACTTACCTAAATTGGCGCTCATAAGCGGCGTGAAGCTGAAGCCTAGATTACCTTTAACCCCTCGGTTTAGAGTATCTTTAATGGCACGGGAGCAAGTGGTAGGCTAGCCTAAGATACCCTTCATTCACTGTGGAAAACTCGCCCACTTGCCTAGAAATCTCAACTCAAGAAAACCCATCACGTAGACTTGAGTGCCTTTAACTCCTTGGGAGAATTCTGTCAGCTGGCCTGGAATACCTTTAACTCCTTCAGACAAACTAGCCAACAAACCTTAGGACGTGGAAAGACTGTTGGATGCCCAGTCGTTGGTGTCTACCAGCTGTGGGGCGAAGAAGCGTTGAATCGCTGCCACAGGCCATAAAGGCTGAGTGTTCCCTCAGGCTGTTTGGATTATGGACATAGTGTCCTTTTGCTTCCTCAGGAGGTCGTGGTTATGGGCCTATTTGGGTGCTAACTTTATTGGACGGCGGTGGAAGGCCTGCGAGACGGGACCTCAGCAGGGCAGGGTTCTGCTGCAGGGAGAAAAGGGGGGGGGGGGGGGGGGGGGGAAAGAAAGAGATTGACGGTGGAAGGTGATGATTTATTCGAGAACATAGACTTCGAGTCAAACTCTTCTTTTGCGGATCCAATTATCTCTGTGTCAAGTCGCACACCATTTGGGATATTTCGCACGGCTGGCGTGGAGAGGATGCTCTCACCAGAATTCCTCATTGTAAAAATTTCATGAGTCGGAAATCAAGTCCAGCTGCGGATGTACTTGAGGTCATGAAGTTATTTGATGCCGGGAAAAATGCCCAGAAACTTAGAATATGAAGAAGGAAGAGTGTGAATCCTGGGGAAGAGAAGGCGGAAGTGACCACAAGAAGCGGCTCGCGCACAGTGCAGAGTTCTTCATACGAGGGCTGCCACTAGACTCCTCCTTCATCACTCCCATCACCCCCCTTTATTTCCAACTGAGACGAGTTTCCCAGGACTAGGATACACTAGCAAAGTTAGTCAAAGGCAATCCAACTGAGACGCGTTTCCCAGGACTAGGATACACTAGCAAAGTTAGTCAAAGGCAATCCAACTGAGACGCGTTTCCCAGGGCTAGGATACACTAGCAAAGTTAGTCAAAGGCAATTCAACTGAGACGCGTTTCGTTTCAAAAGCTGTTCAAACCATTTTGCCCATTCTCCCGCGGCAAGTAAATGAAAAATAAAGGAAATGGAAAAACAAAATAAAGCAGTTCGACACAGTTTCCAGCTGTTACACAACGGACGGGATAATAGGATTCTCGCCAAAACAGGTTTTGACTTATCGTGTGACCGATATGTGACAGTTGGAAACAGCATCGATGTACTTTATCTCTCCTTTTCCTTTTTTCCATTTACTCGCCCGTCGGGCGGGCAACTCTGCAGTTTTATCTAGTCCGAAGAAATGTTTGCTCGCCGCGTGCGAGCAGGCAAATGGTTTGAACACATTTTGAAGCGAAACACGTCTCAGTTGAATTGTTTTAGTTAGCTTTCCGTATCATTGTTCTCAGAAACCCGTCTGTCTGGTCATGGAACCTTGGGCAGCTCCAGCAGCTGGCCAGGGGCGGCCACCAAGCAGCGCTGTCTCGTGAGGGCACTGTGCCAACTGAGCAGTGGGGCGCTAGGCCCCCAAGGCAGCGCTGTCTGTGTGCCCACGGACAGCGGGCGGACTNNNCCCGCTACCTTACCTTGCTTCGAGTGCTTTTCTTTTGTTTTCTACTTATCATCTGCCTACCCTGTCCCTTGCAGTACTTGTGCTGCAGGGAAGGGTCTGTGTTGAATAAATTCATTGTTATTTTTAAATCCTGAATCAGTGGTTTGTATTCAATTGCGTTGTTGGCATTGCTTGTGTTTGTCTGTGTCCCCCCAAGGAGTGGTGGTTTAGTTTAGTCTGTAAACTATTTGTTTATCGTGGTTACCTTTCCCTCAGACGACTACGTCGTTCTTAGGGGAGGAACTGTCAACTAATCAAGTCAAGATAAGCAAAAACGCGACAACACGTGACAGGACAATAATGCCAAGCTATCTGTGTAACCTTTGGAGAGAGAACCGTTCCCAGCGCTGCCTGAGATCGTCTACACAAGAACTGCAGGTCTGCCCACCGAGCAGATGCAGGACCATGGGGGACAGGGCGTTCCAGTGCACAGCACCAAGATTGTGGAATAACCTTCCCCTCCGCATCAGACAGTCAGACTCTGTGTTTTTAAAAAGAGACTGAAACATTTCTTCTCTCTTTGTAACTATACAGTGCCTTTGAGCAGCTATTGGAATTGGCGCTATAGAAATCATCCACATACACACATACATACATACATACATACATACATACATACATACATACATACATACATACATACATACATTACATTACATTACATTACATTACATTACATTACATTACATACATGTACCACGATATATATACCACATCATATCATTCCATGCCAGGCTATTCCATACACACAATACCATACCACACCATTCCATATATACCACAACTTACCATACCATTCCATGATATATCATACAATACCATACTATATCATACTTGTCCACACATACCATACGATACCATTCCATACCATACCATAATCATTCAATACAATACCGCACTATACCATACCATACAATTCCATATCATACTACCATACCATACCGTACCATATCATACCAGTTCATACCATACGATTCGATACAATATCATACCATACCTCACCATACCACACCGTGCCGTACCATACCATACCATTCCATGCCATACCAATCCGTACCTTACCATACCAAAGTATACCATTCCATATCATAATAAACCATCCAATACGATAACATACCATATACTATTATATCATACCATACGTACCATTCCATGCTATGCCATACCATACTATACCATACCATACTATACCATACCATACTATACCATACCATAACATACTGTACCATTCCATACTATACCATTCCATGCTATGCCATACCATACTATACCATACCATAACATACTGTACCATACCGCACCATACCATATCAAACTATGCCATACCATACCATACGATACCACACCACACCACATCACATCACACCGTATCATACCACACCACACTACATCATTCCACACCACACCACATCACACCACACCATATCATATAACGCCACACCACACCATATTATACCACGCCACACCCAACCACATCACACCACAACATATCATACCACACCATACCACACCACATCACACCATATCATATAACGCCACATCACACCATACCTTACCACATCATTCGATGCGGGGAATGTGTAATAGTCTGTCAGATCCATATAGCCACACTGCACTGACGCGGTACCACCGACACGGGACTGTTTTCCACCACGCCTCGTTCCGCTGCGTGAGAGTTAGCGCGCAGCGTGATGGGCTTGAAATTACACCACAGGCTGGAAGCGGACCATTTCACGCCCCTGCGACGACTCATGAAGACCTCATTTTCACAAAAAAGAAGCCACTTTCGTTAAACCCCTCTCTTTTAAACACAGTTTTTGGACCAGTTACTCCCGCATCACCCGTCTCTTTCGCGCTGGCGAGCTCCCACTTTCTTTTCTTGAGTGCACTGACCTTTCGTAACAGTGCAAGCTGCCTTCAGTTTTTGGCCATTTCAGCCCTCGGTTTAAGTGTTCCAGGTCATTTCCTAACAATTTGCAGGTAATTTTCGCAGCTACAGATAAACTGCTTCCTCTGTTTAATTCTCCGTGTTTGAGGTTTGCGGGATCAATTTAAAAAAAGGCAAGCGAGTCGCAAGAGGAAGATAAAGCTGACTCAAGAAGCCTGAGAAAAGTTTAGATTTTCAAAATCGATTTTTCAGGGTCATGCATCTGGAGTTAAGTCGCTCTGCCCTTTACGCACCGATAAGAATCCATAGTTGCGTTGCGTGATTTTTACCCACTCAAGACAACCTGCAACTCCCATGCCAGATCGAAATCAATCTAACCTTTTGCGTGTCTTTGTATTAAATCAACGGCACGAAATCTGATGGATAAACTAAATCAGCAACTCTCTCTCTCTCTCTCTCTCTCTCTCTCTCTCTCTCTCTTCCTCTCTCTCTCTTCCTCTCTCTCTCTTCCTCTCTCTCTCTCTCTCTCTCTCTCTCTCTCCTTTCTCTCTCTCTCTCCTCTCTCTCTCTCTCTCTCTCTCTCTCTCTCTCTCTCTCTCTCTCTCTCTCTCTCTCTCCTAACTACAAGACAAAAACGTCAACGACAACCCCTAACCATCAATCTTATGCTACAAAATGAAATCATTGAGCAAGTTTCTGAACACAGAGTGCTAGGCATAATTGTTGATGAACAACTAACTTGAGAACAACATGTCAATTCCTTATGAAAAAAACTATTGCTAAGAAAATTTTCCTGCTTTCCAAACTGAGGCATTTTGTCACCACCGATGCATGTGCAATTTTATTTTTCACGCACACATAAATTCCCATATTATTGTTGCATCTGTTGTATGGGATGGCTCTATGGCAGTGCACTTGAACAAGATTAAATCACTGTACAGACGAGCTGCCAAGCTTATCATTTCCGACTCAACATTGTCTACGGATGAAAAGATAAAAAATGTTGGCTTACTACCCTTCCAAAAACATCTCGTCCTCAATAAATTCATCCTTATGCACAAAATAGCTCATTCACGAGCACTGACGTATCTTACTAATCTCTTCATTCGTCCCCAAACAAGCCATTCACTATCTCGCAACACTTTCATTCTACCACAACCTAGAGTAGACATTTTCAAAGGCAGTATTATTACATATTCAGGTGTTATGATATGGAATACACTCCCATTGCACCTAAAGAACAATACTTCCATGAAGTCTTTTAAAGCATCCATACGTGATAATCTATTCAGATGATCGCACTGCTCCCCTCTAAACATATGACACGTATTGCTTGAACTTCAAGACACACTGAGCTGACAGTTGTCAAAGGCATCTACTAAAATCTTTGTCGTTGTTGATCATATTCTTCATATACCTTACCAATTGTTGTACATAGATGAGCTACTGTGTATTTGTTGTCTTAATTATTCATGTTTTCATTTCTTTATGAGCAAGGACAATTTGTAAGATAGGCAGAAATGCCTAAAATTTCATCCTTGATTAATAAAGAATCAATCTCTCTCTCTCTCTCTCTCTCTCTCTCTCTCTCTCTCTCTCTCTCTCTCCCTCCATCTCCAATGATCCAGGTCATATTTGTAAACCGTCAACTAAAGCTATCGTACCTTCAAAGCGATACATTGCGAGCCTTTTTCAGGGTCATAAAGACAGACTCTGATTGGCAAGTGTGACCCACCATCCAACAACCCCTGGTCACCGGAGGGGTGGGGTGGGGTGGGGGTGGGGAGGCTGGATGCTGTGAGAAGAGTGCCCTGATCTAATTTTATCTTCATCGCTTTCAAATTCCTCAAACCCTCATAGGGCGACCGACGCTCTTCCTTGAGTAACCCGCAATTCGGACGGCAAACACCGAGTTCATCCAAACTATTTGTGCAGATTCACGTGGGAGTGCCCTGGCAAACTACTTCTACACGAGCCCCACGCCCGCACGCCATTCTTATTTTGTGGCTTTCCCTCCAGGGGCTACAAGAAGTTGATCCGGCAAGAGTGGCGCGCATGAGAAGCTCTGGCGTCGATGACTCCTGGTAGCAAGACTAGGGCGACCTCGATGAAGAAGCATAACATGACAGCTTTTTAGATTAAATAAATATATTTGTACGGCGTTTGAATGTGGAGGGTCCTCTCGTGATATAATGGGAGAAAGAAAGACAGACAGAGAGACAGAGACAGATAGAGAGACAGATAGACAGACCGACAAACAGACAGACAGACAGACAGACAGACAGACAGACAGACAGACAGACAGACAGACAGACAGACAGACAGACAGACAGACAGACAGACAGACGGACGGACGGACGGACGGACGGACGGACAGACAGACAGACAGACAGACAGACAGACAGACAGACAGACAGACAGACAGGCAGACAGACAGTCAGTCAGGCAGACAGACAGACAGACAGACAGACAGACAGACAGACAGACAGACAGACAGACAGACAGACAGACAGACAGACAGACAGACAGACAGACAGACAGACAGACAGACAGACAGACAGACAGAGACAGAGACAGAGATAGACAGTGCTAAAGAGCTAGAGAGAGACTTTGACTCAGTTAGTGTATGTATGCCGACCGCCCTGTACAATTTAACATAAACCATCACAGGGTGAATAATTCCTAACATACAATAACAAGAAGGGCAAAGCCCATACGACTCACATGCTTGACCTTGACCTTTACATGACCTTGACCTTCAGGTGACCCTCAAGGTCAAGGTCAAACAAATACACCTAGCAATGACATCATACACTAAAAAATGCTTTACACATTTTTCCTACCAAAATACATGTGGCCTTGACCCAAGGTCAAGGTCATCCAAGGTCATGCAACACAAAGCTGTTAATTCAAGACATAGGAAGCACAATGGTGCTTATTGGCACTTTCTACCATGAGATATGGTCACTTTTAGTGGTTCACTACCCCATTTTGGTCACATTTCATAAGGGTCAAAGTGACCTTGACCTTGATGATATGTGACCAAATGTGTCTCATGATGAAAGTATAACATGTGCCCCACATAATTATTAAGTTTGAAACAGTTATCTTCCATAGTTCAGGGTCAAGGTCACTTCAAAATATGTATACAATCCAACTTTGAAGACCTCCTGTGACCTTGACCTTGAAGCAAGGTCAGCCAAACTGGTATTAAAAGATAGGGCTTACTTTGCCCTATATACCATATATAGGTGAGGTATCCAATCTCAAAAACTTCAGAGAAAATTGAGAAAATGTGAAAAATGGCTGTTTTTTAGACAACATTTATGGCCCCTGCGACCTTGACCTTGAAGCAAGGTTAAGTCACTATGTGTGTTTTTTGAGGTCTTGTCATCATACACCATCATGCCACATTTGGTATTGATAGACTTAATAGTGTCCAAGAAAATTCCAACGTTAAAGTTTTCGGACGCCCAGACGTCAGGAACGGGTGAGTACATAGACTCACTTTTGATTCGCATGCGAGTCAAAAATGAAATTGCCTGCCTGAAAATCAAACACACACACACACACACACATACACACACACACACACAGATACACACACACACACATACACACACACACATACACACACACACACACACACACAGATACACACACACACACATACACACACACACACACATACACACACACACACATACACACACACACACACACACACATACACACACACACACATACACACACACACACATACACACACACACACACACACACACACACACCACAGAGAGACACACTGGGAGTGGGGATGGGCAATGGGAAGAAAGAAAGACAAGAAGGGCAAAGCCCATACGACTCACATGCTTGACCTTGACCTTTATATGACCTTGACCTTCAGGTGACCTTCAAGGTCAAGGTCAAACAACTAAACCTACCAATGACATCATACACAAAGAAATGCTTTACACATTTTTCCTACCAAAAATACATGTGACCTTGACCCAAGGTCAAGGTCATCCAAGGTCATGCAACACAAAGCTGTTAATTCAAGACATAGGAAGCACAATGGTGTTTATTGGCACTTTCTACCATGAGATATAGTCACTTTTAGTGGTTCACTACCCCATTTTGGTCACATTTCATAAGGGTCAAAGTGACCTTGACCTTGATGATATGTGACCAAATGTGTCTCATGATGAAAGTATAACATGTGCCCCACATAATTATTAAGTTTGAAACAGTTATCTTCCATAGTTCAGGGTCAAGGTCACTTCAAAATATGTATACAATCCAACTTTGAAGAGCTCCTGTGACCTTGACCTTGAAGCAAGGTCAACCAAACTGGTATCAAAAGATAGGGCTTGCTTTGACCTATATACCACTTGTAGCTAAGGTTGCCATTCTCAATAACGTGGGAGAAAATTGGGAAAATGTGAAAAATTACTGTTTTTGAGACCACATTTATGGCTCCTGTGACCTTGACCTTGAAGCAAGGTCAAGTCACTATGTATGTTTTTTGAGGCCTTGTCATCATACACCATCATGCCACATTTGGTGTTGATAGACTTAATAGTCTCTGAGAAAAATCCAACGTTTAAGTTTTTTACGGACGGACGCCCGCCCGGACGCCCGGACGGACGGACGACACGGCTCAGTACATAGACTCACTTTTGCTTCGCATGTGAGTCAAAAAGCAGTTTTTCTCTCGGTGTTTCAAAGCAAAATAGATGTACGTAGCCACAACTTTTGTCATCTTTTTAGAAGCGGACATGAGCTGTATGAAGTCTGTTCCGGCTTCTTAATGTCGTTTGATGTACGTCTTTCTTTATCTTCCTGGTAGGAGCAGTCCACCAAAAATTGCTTTTCGTCTTCATTTTCATGACAAAACGGACATTTTGAATAATGACACTGAAGATCAAAACATTGTCTATTATTCTTTAGGTTGTTTACGCCAAACCTGAACCTTGCAAATGCATCGCGAAATTTCTTAATAGTTATCATTTTAGGTACGCCTCTTCCCCGAAGAAGTTCTTGAAAGAGGAGTACCAACGGAATCTTGCACAGATGCTATTTTCCCCCTGCTAATTATGTCTGCAACAGTCTCGAAGCCTTTGCTTAAACGCCCTGAGGAAGGCATTTTCGTTGCCAACGCCTCCATTGAGCCATACATGAGCAAATCCTGAACTGGAGCGGCAACTTTCTATGACAGCTGTCCAATTCCTACTATGTGGTACATTGGAGTTAGCTTGCCAGCGACATGCTTGCTTGGGGAACTTGTTGGTTGGCATTTTACCAATTTTGAGCCAATATTTAAGCGCTCTTGTGCAACCTGAGATAGACAGGGGGTATCTTCCCAGATCTCCACACACATAAGTCGGTGCGTGGATATCCAGACCTAGAATTCTTTTACATGCAAAGGTATGGGCCTTTTTCTACTATGTCTGCTTCACCCATGCCCCATATCTCAGCCATAAAGCAGGAAGGATTGTACATGGGAGTCGAATATTTTAAAGAAGATAGTGATGCTTGTGTTATGCAAGATCCACGTGGTCTTCAGTACTTGAACAACTCTTTGATTCCCTTTAGTTAATAGATCTTCCAGATGTACATTGACATACAACCTTGTGGAAAAGGTGAAACCCAATTGCTTAGGAACATAGGGATAGGAACATAGCCCTCAGCTCAAAGATCAGACTGATGCGCGCCCTGGTCATGTCCATATTTTTGTATGCCTGTGAGTCATGGAGACTAACAGCTGCCTTGGAGAGAAGGATACAGACCATGAAAATGAGATGCTTTCGACGACTCCTCGGCATCTCCTACAAGGACCGCATCACAAACGAGGAAGTCCGAAACAGAATCAGGCAAGCCATCGGGCCCCATGAAGAACTACTGACCTTTGTGAAAAGATGCAGACTAAAGTGGTATGGACACGTCTCACGATCGTCAGGGCTTGCCAAGACTGTGTTAGAAGGCACAGTAAAAGGAGAGAGGTGGAGAAGCAGTCAAAGGAAAAGATGGGAGGACAACGTCTCAGAGTGGACAGGGATGAGGCTCAGCGAAGCCTTGAGACAGTCCGAGAGGCGAGAGGAATGGAGAGAACTGGTAGCCAGATCATCTGTGGTGCCTCAACGGTCGTCCAGACTACGGGACAAGTGAAACGAGTGAAGTGAAGTGCGTATAGATATTTATAACTTCTAGCTTCCTACCGGCTAAAGTCCATCTTTCCCCCTGTGGTAAATGGCATCCCGTACGGAATTCCATCACCTTGGTTTTGTCCAGGTTAACACTCAAAACCAAATGTGCGAGACGCCTGGACAAGATTATTTAGCAGGTTCTATAAACAACTCAGAGTTGTAGAAAGAAGAGTAATGCCATTAGCGAATGAGAGAGCAAATATATCTAGAGTGCCAGGTTACAGCTGGATCCTATGTTTCTCTTACTTCCGTGCATGATGAGCGACAACATTTATATATATATATATATATATAGAAAATTGTCAAACTCTTCGAGGCCCCCTGTTTTACGCCCGCCAGGCATTTAAAGAAATCTGATAGAGTGTTGTTCCCTCGAACACTCCCGCCGGTGGCCTATCAAATAAACCAGTTCGTTCGTTCGTTCGTTCTCTCTCTCTCTCTCTGCGCTAGTATGTGTGTGTGTGTGTGTGTGTGTGTGTGTGTGTATGCGTGCGTGTGTGTGTGCGTACGTGTCTGTATGTGCGTGCGTGTCTGTGATGTGCGTGAGTGCCTCTGTGTGTTTGTGTGTGTGTGTGTGTGTGTGTGTGTGTGTGTGTGCGTGTGTGCGTGCGCGTGTGTGTGCGTGTGTGTGTGTGTGTGTGTGTACTTTGAATTCGCAGCCATGAATGTGTAATTTATACCATTGACCACAATGACAAAACAACACATACCATCTGTGCAATGGAACTTTATTCAAATTTTAATGTTGGGATGAAGGGCGGAACTTCTGAATTGGAATGAACAGTAGCTCGTAGCAATGTGTAAATCCCCTGCTTTCTGCACCAACTCAGACGACCAAGCTCTGCCTAATCTTCTCGACGATTGTCCAGTTATTTCTGTGCCAGGTTCTTCACATAAACCATTGGGATACAATGCACCCCCTTGTTAGAAATTGGCCGCATCACCTAGGGGTCAGGAGGAGTGAGACAAAATATTGATCTTGATGCAAGATATTCATCTCGACTGGGAGTGTTCTACCGGGGTTGCTGACTACTTTGAAAAGAGGACATCCACAAAGAGAAAACCTCTTGGACTTGGAAAGTCATGTTTACAACCAATTCTGGGCAAGATCTCGTCTTGAAAAAACAGAGAAAACTGACCGTACCGCTGAGTGTAGGGTGTACGTTACGCAGGCCATGGGGGGACCAAACGCTCGAGAGAAACTAGGAAGATGCATCTGTCATGATCGGGCTCTGTGCATTGTTTCAGCAGGGGAATAGCACCTACGACTCTTTTCATGTCCATTCCCTCATTGGCTGGATGGTAAGTCTTAACAGCCCAAAAGTGGATCCTGCGACGACATGCTTTCTATGCAGGAGTGGTGGATCCCTTTCTCTGGTGGAGTGGAGTTCGGGGCAGACTCGAGAAGAACCCCTCAAGCACTCGTTCACCCCCTGCAGGACGCCAGGTTCCAAGCCACCAACAGAGCACTCGTCACTTCTGCTTCAACTGCAAGATTTTTTCATCAGACGCTCTTTTGCGGAAATCTCATCGAAACTTTCTAACTGAGGACGACTCGAGTCAATGAAACAAGCCGAAGGCCAAAATGAGAAGCGCACACGAGCTGTCAAGGAGTGCGATTTAGCGCGGGTGATTCATACCCAGAAAATGGAGGACAGCAATCTGGTGCAAGAGTTGTTCGCCTTCACACACTTCCACAGCTTTGAAAACGGGGTCTTTCTGATCACAGCAATTTCTTCACGCTCCTCTCCTGTCATGACCTCGATGGCTACGTGTCCAACTGAGCTACGCCATTCCAGATTAGTTCTGAGAAACTATCGGTCAAGCTATGCACTTCGAGAATTGCAGCTACGTCTTTTGCAGCCGCATCGAGTGGTGCTGTTCTTGCTAACACCACTGGAGCTGCCCATTGACTCTCGCAGCCACCATTGCTGTAGCTGCTCGGCACCTGCTGTTCCTTTCCTTGCTGCAGCAGGTGTCACTAATGCGATTGTTGCCGTTGCCGCAACTGCTGCTGCACAACATTCCTTCTATTGGTGCATCTGTTGCTACTGATTAACGTCTGTTGCTGCCTTTACTGCTGTAGCTGTGAGGTAAAACCAAGTTGACGGGATCTCCGCGACGATCCTGCAGGTGCCTCGATTTCTAGAAGCCGGACTTGACTGGGAGTGACTGGCCACTGAAGGCAGCTGGAGTCTCAAGGGCTGGACTGTCCAGGGAGGCCACAGCCTCCCATCGAGAGAGCCGTCTCGTCGTGGAGTTCAACCTGGAATAGAGGGGGTGGATGGCGGCCATCGCTTCCCCCTCCCAGGCGGGCGGAGACCCACTGGAATTGCAGAGGCTGCAGTGGAGAGAAAACCGTCATACACTAGTGTATCCGCTATGCGTACATGTGCTGTCAAGAGGATGACAGGCCACAATAGAGGGTGGGGGTGGCGGTGGATGTGGCGGTGGGATTGGGGAACTGGGAGGAAGGGGTGAAGTTGAGGTTGGGGGAAACATTGCAGGGAAATTTCTTCTAACAACCAAGAAGGGCAAAGCCCATACGACTCACATGCTTGACCTTGACCTTTACATGACCTTGACCTTCAGGTGACCTTCAAGGTCAAACAACTAAACCTAGCAATGACATTATACACTAAAAACTGCTTTACACATTTTTCCTACCAAAATAAATGTGACCTTGACCTTGGTCATCCAAGGACATGCAACACAAAGCTGTTAATTCAAGACATAGGAAGCACAATGGTGCTTATTGGCACTTTCTACCATGAGATATGGTCACTTTTAGTGGTTCACTACCCCATTTTGGTCACATTTCATAAGGGTCAAAGTGACCTTGACCTTGACGATATGTAACCAAATGTGTCTCATTATAAAAGTATAACATGTGTACTACAATGTTATGAAGTTTGGAAGAGTTATCTTCCATAATTGAGGGTCAAGGTCACTTCAAAATATGTATACTATCCAACTTTAAAGAGATCCTGTGACCTTGAGCTTGAAGCAAGGTCAAGTCACTATGTATGTTTTGTGAGGCCTTGTCATCCTACACCATCAGGCCAAATTGGGTGTTGATAAACTTAATAGTCTCCGAGAAAAATCCAACATTAAAGTTTTTTACGGATGAAAGGACGCCCGGACGCCCGGACGAACGGTGACCTTGACCTTGATGATATGTGACCAAATGTGTCTCATGATGAAAGTATAACATGTGCTTCACATAATTATTAAGTTTGAAACAGTTATCTTCCATAGTTCAGGGTCAAGGTCACTTCAACATATGTATACAATTAAACTTTGAAGAGCTCCTGTAACCTTGACCTTGAAGCAAAGTCAAGTCACTATGTATTTTTTGTGAGGCCTTGTCATCCTACACCATCATGCCAAATTGGGTGTTGATAGACTTAATAGTCTTCGAGAAAAATCCAACGTTAAAGATTACAAGCCGCCCAGACGCCCCCGGCCGCCCGGACGCCCGGACGGACGCCCGGGTGCCCGGACGGACGACACGGGTGACCTAGTATGAAAGTATAACATGTGTACTACAATGTTATGAAGTTTGGAAGAGTAATCTTACATAGTTCAGGGTCAAGGTCACGTAAAAAAATATGTATACAATCCAACTTTAAAGACCTCCTGTGACCTTGACCTTGAAGCAAGGTCAATCAAACTTGTATCAAAGATAGGGATTACTTTGCCCTATAAATCATATTTAAGTCAGCTATCCAATCTTGAAAACTTCAGTCAACAAG
This sequence comes from Theodoxus fluviatilis, assembly GCA_034096865.1. Lineage (NCBI taxonomy): Eukaryota > Metazoa > Mollusca > Gastropoda > Cycloneritida > Neritidae > Theodoxus > Theodoxus fluviatilis. Next base: position 71,619 of record JAWQFJ010003026.1, read on the forward strand.
AAGGGCAAAGCCTATACGACTCACATGCTTGACCTTGACATGACCTTGACCTTCAGGTGACCTTCAAGGTCAACCAACTAAACCTAGCAATGACATCATACACTAAGAACTGCTTTACACAATTCCCCTACAAAATACATGTGACCTTGACCCAAGGTCAAGGTCATCCAAGGTCATACAACACAAAGCTGTTAATTCAAGACATAGGAAGCACAATGATGCTTATTGGCACTTTCTACCATGAGATGGTCATTTTTAGTGGTTCACTACCCCATTTTGGTCATATTTCATAAGGGTCAAAGTGACCTTGACCTTGATGATATGTGACCAAATGTGTCTCATGATAAAAGTATAACATGTGCCCCACATAATTATTAAGTTTGAAACAGTTATCTTCCATAGTTCAGGGTCAAGGTCACTTCAAAATATGTATACAATCCAACATTAAAGAGCTCTTGTGACCTTGAAGCAAGGTCAATCGAATTGTTATCAAAACATAGGGATTACTTTGTCCTATATACCATACATAGGTCAGGTATCCAATCTCAAAAACGTCAGAAAAAATTGGGAAAATGTGAAAAATGGCTGATTTTTAACATTTACGGCCCCTGCGACCTTGACCTTGAAGCAAGGTCAAGTCACTGGGTATGTTTTTGTATGCCTTGTCATCCTACACCATAATGCCAAATTGGGTGTTTATGGACTTAATAGTTTCCGAGAAAAATCCAACGTTAAAGTTTTTTACGGACGGCAGGACGCCCGGATGACCGGACGCCCAGATGCCCGGACACCCAGACGGACGACGCGGGTGACCTAGTATGAAAGTATAAGATGTGTACTACAATGTTATGAAGTTTGGAAGAGTTATCTTCCATAGTTCGGGGTCAAGGTCACTTCAAAATATGTATACAATCCAACTTTAAAGAGCTCCTGTGACCTTGACCTTGAAGCAAGGTCAAGTCACTATGTATGTTTTTGTACGCCTTGTCATCCTACACCATCATGCCAAAATAGGTGTTGATAGACTTAATAGTCTCCGAGAAAAATCCAACGTTAAAGTTTTTTTACGGACGACAGGACACCCGGCCACCCGGCCACCAGGACGGCCGCCCGGACGGCCGCTCGGACACCCAGACGGCCGACACTGGTGACCTAGTATGAAAGTATAACATGTGTACTACAATGTTATGAAGTTTGGAAGAGTTATCTTCCATAGTTCAGGGTCAAGGTCACTTCAAAATATGTGTACAATCCAAATTTAAAGACCTCCTGTGACCTTGACCTTAAAGCAAAGTCAATCAAACTGGTATCAAAAGATAGGGATTACGTTGCCCTAAATACCATATATAGGTCAGGTATCCAATCTCACAAACTTTAGAGAAAATTGGGAAAATGTGAAAAATTGCTGTTTTTTAGACAACATTTATGACGCCTGCGACCTTGACCTTGAAGCAAGGTCAAGTCACTATGTACTTTTTTGTAGGTCTTGTCATCCTACACCATCACGCCAAATTGGGTGTTGATAGACTTAATAGTCTCCAAGAAAAATCCAACGTTCAAGTTTTTTACAAACGCCCGGACGCCCGGACGCCCGGACGCCCGGACGGACGAAAAGGGTGAGTACATAGACTCACTTTTGCTTCGCATGTGAGTCAAAAATTGGGAAAATGTGAAATATGGCTGTTTTTTTAGACGGTCCCTGTGACCTTGACCTTGAAGCAAGGTCAAGTCACTGTGTATGTTTTTGTACGCGTTGTCATCATACACCATCATGCCAAATTGGGTGTTGATAGACTTAATAGTCTCCGAGAAAAATCCAACGTTAAAGTTTTTTTACGGATTCAAGGACGCCCGGACGCCCGGTCTGTCCGGACGCCCGGACGGACGCCTGGACACCCGGATGGACGACACAGGTGACCTAGTATGAAAGTATAACATGTATACTACAATGTTATGAAGTTTGGAAAAGTTATCTGTCATAGTTCAGGGTCAAGGTCACTTCAAAATATGTGTACAATCCAACTTTAAAGACCTCCTGTGACCTTGACCTTGCAGCAAGGTCAATCAAACTGGTATCAAAAGATGGGGATTACTTTGCCCTATACACCATATATAGGTCAGATATCCAATCTCAAAAACTTCAGAGAAAATTGGGAAAATGTGAAAATGGCTGTTTTTTAGACAACATTTATGGCTCCTGCGACCTTGACCTTGAAGCAAGGTCAAGTCACTATGTATGTTTTTTGACGCCTTGTCATCATACACCATCATGCCAGATTGGGTGTTGATAGACTTAATAGTCTCCAAGAAAAATCCAACGTTAAAGTTTTTCACGGACGCCCGGACACCCGGATGCCCGGATGCCCGGACGCTCGGACGCCCGGACGCCCGGACGGACGACACGGGCGAGTACATAGACTCACTTTTGCTTCGCATGTGAGTCAAAAATTGGGAAAATGTGAAATATGGCTGTTTTTTAGACGGCCCCTGTGACCTTGACCTTGAAGCAAGGTCAAGTCACTGTGTATGTTTTTGTACGCCTTGTCATCATACACCATCATGCCAAATTGGGTGTTGATAGACTTAATAGTGTCCGAGTAAAATCCAACGTTAAAGTTTGTACGGACGCCCGGACGCCCGGACGGACGAAACGGGTGAGTTCATAGACTCACTTTTGCTTCGCATGTGAGTCAAAAATGCAGTTCATCATTTGTCTAACGTCAAGATCAATAGAACAGATTTAGCGTGTATGTTATGTTACTTACAGAATCACATTTACTGCATATATATGTCCCTCCACCACAAAATGACGCAGAAGTCATCTAACCCCATTTTGATATATAGCAAGAGGAGTTATGTAAGTTTTAAGATTTTGATAAATTTGGAACCTGCATCCATTTGTTTATATCATAACGTTGCGTTTTTGTGAAAGTCAGACATTTTATTTTGCACATTCTGCAAAAATCGTACCTTACCCTAGCGGAACGGGAGAGAAAATTTCGACGAGAACTCAGTACTTTGACCGCGAATGAACTGTAAAGGGATCAGCCACACGTTGCATAATTCGTAGAATACATTCTCCCAGCCTATCTTTTCTTAGTTTTTTCCATTGGTAACTATCCAGCTGGTCAGCCGACATACTCAATTCAAAATAGCCATGACGATGGCAACACTACATTGCATTTTTTTAGTGCTTAAATTTTTTAAACCCTCTTTTTCAATTTGTCATAACAGTGGATACCAGTCTTCACAAGCTCATAACTTTGTCATTATTCCTCCTATTTTCAAGTTTTTCCCACCATTCTATAGAGATATGTCTCCAAATAATGCACATTACGAACATACTTATAGTTCTGAATTTCCAAAAGGCAACATCCGTCTCATGTTTCGGTTGAGGGTCACGTATCTGTTTGGAAAACCGTGACATGAATAGAGAAGCGAGTTGGGGGGAGTAGGGAGCTGGAGAAAGGTGGTGGTAGAAAGGCAGCAACAATAAGCCTGTGTCATCTTGATGACATGAATAGAGAGGGGAGTTGGGGGAGTTGGGAGCTGGAGAAAGGTGGTGGGAGAAAGGCATCAACAATAAGCCTGTGTCCTCTTGATGCCATGAATAGAGAAGGGAGTTGGGGGGAGTAGGGAGCTGGAGAAAGGTGGTGGTAGAAAGGCAGCAACAATAAGCCTGTGTCCTCTTGATGACATGAATAGAGAGGGGAGTTGGGGGAGTTGGGAGCTGGAGAAAGGTGGTGGGAGAAAGGCATCAACAATAAGCCTGTGTCCTCTTGATGCCATGAATAGAGAAGGGAGTTGGGGGGAGTAGGGAGCTGGAGAAAGGTGGTGGTAGAAAGGCAGCAACAATAAGCCCGTGTCCTCTTGATGACATGAATAGAGAAGGGAGTTGGGGGGAGTAGGGAGCTGGAGAAAGGTGGTGGTAGAAAGGCAGCAACAATAAGCCTGTGTCCTCTTGATGACATGAATAGAGAAGGGAGTTGGGGGGAGTAGGGAGCTGGAGAAAGGTGGTGGTAGAAAGGCAGCAACAATAAGCCCGTGTCCTCTTGATGACATGAATAGAGAGGGGAGTTGGGGGGAGTAGGGAGCTGGAGAAAGGTGGTGGTAGAAAGGCAGCAACAATAAGCCTGTGTCCTCTTGATGACATGAATAGAGAAGGGAGTTGGGGGGAGTAGGGAGCTGGAGAAAGGTGGTGGGAGAAAGGCATCAACAATAAGCCTGTGTCCTCTTCAAACCCTCCTGGGGCGCGTTGCTTAGTCTACCTAGTTGGCAAAAATAGGCCGGTGTCAACATACGTCAAACATGTGACTGCCTTTACTTCTACTTTCATCGTGTTGACACCGACCTATTTTTCGCAAGGTCCTGCAAGGTTTCTAGCTTAAGCAACACTCCCATGGTGATTGCAAGGCATCCAGTCCGCCTACTTTGGGCTGTATGCCGATGTACTTATGTCGTTTCCTGGGAAGACAGCATGAGTAAATTGTGGAAACATGATTGTGCATGAAGATCTCTCTCTCTCTCTCTCTCTCTCTCTCTCTCTCTCTCTCTCTCTCTCTCTCTCTCTCTCTCTCTCTCTCTCTCTCTCTCTCGCTCTCTCTCTCGTAGTTATGTTGTATTTTCTGTCTTCTAAAGTCATTAGATTGGCTTGATCGTACGCGTCCGTTCATCCTTTGTGCCAACATGTTTATCTGCAATCTGAGAGAACACTTTTGTAATCCACAAGGCGCTATGGCAACCGCTGGCAGTTGGCTTGGCAAAGGTTCGTGAAAGAGGTTCGTTTGCACGACACTACACTACACCAAATGGCACATGTGACAATAATTAATCAGCCCTGTGGATGGCTGTACAACTGCTTGCATACCCACAGAAAAAGGGGAACGACTGCTTACCTACATATTCCGAGTGGCGTCAATCGGCTTCTAGCCATACTCCACGACGGGATGCATATCCTCCCGAACCAATGGCTGCAGTTGCTCACGTGACTTCGCTTGTGACGTCAAAGCTGCTCTGACGTCATCTGATTCAAGTAATTTTTCTCTTTAGTGCAAAAATGCAATCTTAGAAAAAGCGATGGAAGTTAAAACGATCTATTATTTTTCAGACCGTTTTCTATTGCATTGATGACCCAAGGTACAAATTTTTAAGTTGGACATGCTTTCCAGTTGTCAGGGAGACCAGTACAATCTTAAGGAACAGCTCAAATGTCGACACCATCGTCATCGTGGACGAAGTTTTTCCAGAAAGGCTTATTCAGTTTTATTTTTGTCTTCGACTTCTGCTAAGTCTTCATTGTCTTTTCGATGTTTTTCCGTTTATGTCTTTTGAAGCTATCTGCTACTTCAAAAAATTGTTTAGTAGAATTTCAAAAGTGGAATTACATATTTCATTGTTAACGTCATGGTCTTGCATAGCCTACAAGTACAAGGCTGACAGGATCTTAAACTTCATCTATCCATCCATCCTAGAATGGCTAACTGCAGAATCTTCTACAGCTTGAGAGTCCAATGCAAGAGGAGCAATCCCCGAGGCTGTCACACATAGGTAAATGGCCAGGCTGATATATCTGAGCAATCACCACGCCATGTATACACAAGCGCACACACATACACGCGCGCGCGCAGAAAGAGAGAGAGGGGGGAGAAAGATGAGAGGGAGAGGGAGAGGGGGAAGAGGGAGAGAGAGAGAGAGAGAGAGAGAGAGAGAGAGAGAGAGAGAGAGAGAGAGAGAGAGAGAGAGAGAGAGATATGCGCGCACACACCCATGTGTATACGCACACACACACACCCACCCCCCCCCCCCCCCCACACACACACACATGCACACACACACACACACACACACACACACACACACTGAGAAAATAGGTTCTTTATCTATTGCAATATACCCATTGAAAAGTCATCTGGCTTTGAATCCCAGCGGGAGCAAAGAAACCCTTTCGATTATACTCCCGAAAGAAAGAAAGAAAAAGCAGTACCGTACATTACCATGGTACAGAAGTTATGCTGTATCCTTGTTACTATTTCTGCGTTCTAATAAGTATAGCACTAGACAAAAAGACTTTATTAGAATGCAATATAGACTGGGTGACTAGGGAAAGACCTATGACAGCTGGGAAAGACGAGCACAACTAAATATTGGAATTCGGGTCATCCGGGCATGTAAGGCCGAAACAGCAGCCACTGATACAGGGCTGTGTAGACAGGAGAAGGCAACACGGACCATGGTAACTCGGCTGGTAGAGCAGTTCGGGTGCCAACCGAAATGTCGTGGGTTCAGTCCCCGCCTGTGGTCACACTTTTTTTTCCCTTTCCCTGTCCCACGCAAGGCATCGGCTCTGTATGTTTACACACACACACACACACACAGAGAGAGAGAGAGAGAGAGAGAGAGAGAGAGAGAGAGAGAGAGCGAGAGAGAGAGAGAGAGAGAGCGAGAGAGAGAGAGAGAGAGAGAGAGAGAGAGAGAGAGAGAGAGAGAGAGAGAGAGAGAGAGAGAGAGAGAGAGAGAGAGAGAGAGAGAGAGAGAGAGAGTTCTTAGAACTGTTTGTCTAAGGGTGAATATATGACAAAAAGCGACATAATAAGGTAAAATACATTTTATTTGCATAATGGTACAGTGTGGGGAAAGATTCTAATGAGAGCACTAAATCTAACTTTTCCAAGCAAAGAAAGACTCCTTTCAATTTCTAAACAAGGAAAATTACGTAGTAGTAGATGACAGCGACAGTCCTCCCTCAGTCCAAAAGTATCAACAACCGTTTCCCTGTCACTGGGTCTCGTCTCGGACACTGAAACAATTCGGAGCTCAGTTCCAAGCTAGTTTGTTGATTTAAATAGTAATAATTGATTTTTCGCCCCTTTTCACATGGGCATTAAGCAAGTCTGGACCTCATTAAAATCCATGGTGCCAACAAAGAAAGCTAAAGACACTGGGTCTTCAGTGCTCCTCTAAGGTAGTAAGAAAGACGTGCAAGAAAGCCTCCATTCAACTCTGAAACTCCAAGGACATTTTTACTGTTTGCATACTAATTAAGGATAAAGTGACAATATTATAAGCGTCCAATATAAAAAATGGACCGTCTTTTTTCAACAGTACCAAGTAAAGATGCTAATATTATGCTAAACATCATCAAATGATACAGCATAAACATTGTGCTTAGAGCACTGAATAAGCATGACACTAACAATAAAAGATTCCCTTCCTGTGACGATGAAGTCAAGTCTCATTCTGGTGGCGACTCTGTATGAAGTCACAACGTGACAAACATGTCAAATAACACGTTCTCATTATCAATGTGGTAGAATAACAATAACAGGAACCAATGTAAATGGGATTATTTAACAGGATCTCAATTGTCTACGGCAGTCCAACGCACAATATTGCACAGAAATCAGTTTGGCACATTGCAGATTTCCATTAATTTAATTCAGACAATGTGATACTTCCCTTCATCTGAGGTACTGCAAACGAATGCATTAATGTTATCACAAACCATTGCAGTCGTGGATTTCCACAAGAAAGGAAACAAAAACAACTAGCTCCCTACTCAATATTTTTGTACATAAAAAATCCCTAAAAGCCAAAGTTACAATGGCATCAAATCGTTATGGAGCGTTGTTATATTTGAGGTTTCATCAAAGAAATACCATAGTGCAAATGTAGTTATGAAAAACAAATTGACATACATAATACATGTGTTATGCGCTGATCATAGTGTGCAACAGTTCCAGCATCACCATAACCAGTGCAAGGCACAGGAGACAAGTTTGTCCATGTTCCATCCAAAATGGAGACAGTGCCTGCAAAGAAATCAACTGCACAACTTGATGCGTGGAAAGCACCCTGCTGTGCAAAGTGCATTGTGGTCATTGTTACCCCAGTGTGGTCACCCTTCCTTGTACGTGTGGTTCTCAAGAACTATACTGCATGTAAACACAGTAGCCTCTCCCTAAGATGGCGAGATATGCCTCCAGTTTCAAAATTGGTGCGCATCACGCTGGAAGTAACATCTACTGCATCCACACGATACCGACTTCAGATCCTGCATAAGACCCAGGACTCTGAAGACTGTCCGCTTTTGGACAAGAAATAAATAAGAATAAGTCATCAAGAAATAAATAGGAATTAGGCATCAAAGTTCATTGAAAATTCGACAAAGAAGGAACATGTTGAAATGTTTATTTCCACAAAAAGATTATCCTCTTATTCTTGGTCTTCATCGTTTTTTTCATTCTGATAAAACTCAATTTCGTCACTCACACAGTATTGATGTTATGAATGCAACTCCTCCGTCCCAAATAGGATACAGTTCAAACAAAGAAGCTGAGACACTTTTTTACTGCGACGATTTACATTTCATTGACACTTCAATAA
>JAWQFJ010003026.1:85000-107500 GCA_034096865.1 Theodoxus fluviatilis
CTTCAAAAAGTTAAACGATTTCGTATTAGTTCATATGACTTGAGATCCATAGGCCAGAACAGATGACAGCGCACTGTCAAGTTTGCAGCCTGATGACAGCAGAGTGACTCCAGAGTCGCAGCCTGATGACAGTAGCGTGACTTCAAAGTCACAGCCTGATGAGAGTAGCGTGACTCCAAAGTCGCAGCCTAATGACAGCAGCGTGACTTTAAAGTCGCAGCCTAATGACAGCAGCGTGACTCCAAAGTCGCAGCCTGATGACAGCAGCGTGACTTCAAAGTCGCAGCCTGATGACAGCAGCGTGACTCCAAAGTTGCAGCGTGATGACAGTAGCGTGACTTTAAAGTCGCAGCGTGATGACAGTAGCGTGACTTTAAAGTCGCAGCCTAATGACAGCAGCGTGACTCCAAAGTCGCAGCCTGATGCCAGCAGCGTGACTTCAAAGTCGCAGCCTGATGACAGCAGCGTGACTTCAAAGTCGCAGCCTGATGACAGTAGCTTGACTCCAAAGTCGCAGTCTGATGACAGCAGCGTGACTCCAAAGTCGCAGCCTGATGCCAGCAGCGTGACTTCAAAGTCGCAGCCTGATGCCAGCAGCGTGACTTCAAAGTCGCAGCCTGATGCCAGCAGCGTGACTTCAAAGTCGCAGCCTGATGACAGCAGCGTGACTCCAAAGTCGCAGTCTGATGACAGTAGCGTGACTCCAAAGTCGCAGCCTGATGACAGCAGCGTGACTTTAAAGTCGCAGCCTGATGACAGTAGCGTATCTTCAAAGTCGCAGCCTGATGACAGCAGCGTGACTTTAAAGTCGCAGCCTGATGACAGTAGCGTATCTTCAAAGTCGCAGCCTGATGACAGCAGCGTGACTCAAAAGTCGCAGCGTGATGACAGCAGCGTGACTCCAAAGTCGCAGTCTGATGACAGTAGCGTGACTCCAAAGTCGCAGCCTGATGACAGCAGCGTGACTTTAAAGTCGCAGCCTGATGACAGTAGCGTATCTTCAAAGTCGCAGCCTGATGACAGCAGCGTGAATTTACAGTCGCAGCCTGATGACAGCAGCATGATTTCCAATTTGCAGCTTGATGACGGCAGCACGACATCGAAGTCGCAGCCTGAAGAGGGTGATGTGGCAAACGGCTTCAAGGTCAAACGTCCAGGGAACGTTGTTTGACTTCCACGTCAAAGCCTGCTGGCTGTTCCATATCTTCCACGTCAAGGCCTGCCATCTGACGAGATTCCGTGGTACAGCTTAACATCAATGGTGTTATTCCAAGTCACAGTGGGAGTACTGCGACAGCCTGACGCTGGCAAGATGGCCCCCACACTAAAGCCTGATGACTGCTGCGTGGTGCTTGACGAAGGTGATGGCCGAGAGTTCCTTGCAGAACTCTTCCAGGACGATCACCGCCTCCATTCGGCTCTGGCCCTCGAACCTGTAAACAAGCACCGAATTTCGAGTCTGCTTTTCCGGGTCTTGTGCTTCTCTATGGAAACGTCGCCCTAGGATTTGCTAGATTAGATAAGTATGCTCCTCAATGAAACTACACATTATGCCTTCAAGCAATAGCATCCTCTAGATCGAGACGGAAATTTGCTTTAATGTCAGAAAGACAGTTCTCGCTTAGGGTTTCCAACCATTTTAGGTGTAATGTATTTTTGACTCTCTTATCTCGTCAACTGTTTTGAACAATCTTGCAGTGTCGTCAACATTTTTTATACCCACGTCACGATATCCAAATATCAACGTAGCTTCATTCTCATTCAGATTGGAGTGTAACGCCCATGTCCTGAAGGCATCCTTCGAGTTCGTATGGTTTGTCTTCCTCCACTACCGTCAAACGGGGTGACTTAGGCCGCTTTTGGAGCAATCTTTTTATGCACTGTCTCCAGGTATTACTCAGATGTGATTATTTTAGGGTTATATTGAAAGAACTGGTGAATTTAGAGTGTTGAATAAGTTTTTGATCTTAAAATGACTTTCTTTTTATGAGCTTTGCATTGGGTGGCCTAAATCACCCCGGTATGGGGCGCGGTACACGAAATTCATACTAAAACTTAGCAAACCCCTTCTGGGTGTGACTTAAGCCACTGGTATTCATTGTGAATGTCTTGTACAAGATATATTCTCTGCGCTTCTATTCTGAGAACAGCCAAAATGAGTGATTGATGGAATACATCAGAAACAAATCCGTAAACCCATAAAAAGTGTTTTCATAAGTATCCAAAGTGTGACCTATTTTTTTCTCCTAAAGTGGCCTTAGTCACCCCGGGTGGCCTTAGTCACGCTGGTTGACGGTACAGTAAAGGAGTTTGATGCAAAATGTCGCATCCTAAAAATTATAGAACGTAAGAGCAACTCTATCCATTTAGCCAACTCTTAAAATGTCAAATTCCAAAAATATTCTGAAACGTTAAATGCATCTGCAAATCATGGCAATGTCAAATGAAAAGTTAAAAGTTATCAAACAAACAACAAATGATCCATTACAGTTAATAAAACAGTCACAGTCATTCAATATGACGAAATTATTGCAGCATTTTGTAAACCGCATTTGGAATGGTTCTCAACTCGAAGTCGATAACACTTTGTCTACTATATTTTCCAGCAGCATTAACATTCAAGTACGATGACAATGGATAATTATTTCGTGACTCAATTCATTTTTTATTTCATTGTTTCTGATTCTTTGCAGTGGTCTAAAATTAAATTAAACTTCTTTTACACAAAAATACAACACAAAATCGCAAAAGAGAAATGTACACACGAAAAAAGGCAAATAAAGTATGCATAAGCAAGAAAGTGCGAACACCACTTCAGCGAACAAAATTGTTTATCCAGACACCAAAGGAACATATTCGCGAACAACCACAGATCGCTTTTAACTTATGAATAATGTTTTCATCCTTTTTCTTTCCAGTCGAACAATACTGTCCTCAGACATTACAAGTCCTTGTTAAGATGCAGTACTTTGCAAGCTACTTAACACGATTCCGTCAATCCTTGAAAAGTTAAAAACGGGTATCCAGAATCAAGTGCCGCTGTCAGCTTACAATTTCCAAATGACTGACGGCATCAAGAGGAAACATTTAGTTTGATACGCCTGTAAGAGGCCTACTGTCAAACGAGGACTTGATGTGAAAATTACGTCTGACCGTCAAGTTGATTGCAGCCTCTTTGTTACTTTTCTGCAAGTCAAGCTGACAAGAGGGGAAGCGTGCCCACCACCAGCAAAGCGACTGTTACAGGAGTGCTCGAGGACTCAAGCGTGACAACGCTGACACCGGTGAACACGAGATAAATGTGCGAGACGATGTAGTCGCCATCGCCCGGTGAATATTTTGCACGTCTGCAGCGTTTCCCCATCCTTATCTGCGTGCAGGGTTCTGGAAGAGCCTCTCCACCACCAAAGGGAGAAAAGTACTCTCTCCTTGCCCGTTTGATGGGGACTACCACACCATAAGCCACTCATACTACCTGTTACAATCGTAAGCACTTACCCTTCGGTCAACCTTTTGGCAGATTTCTGCCTCAGACTGACAAGACAGAACAAAACAAAGCGATGTTAGTAGACGTGCACACTCGGGTAACAGGCGGACAATCCCACGGCACAGGAGGAAAAAAATGATCTGGCATTCCCTTTATTGACGACAGGGAAGGGTGAGGCAGACTGCAAATCTTTCACGGTTCTCCTTAGATCCCAGCACAAACTTGCCTTGACAATGGACAATGTCAGTGAGGCAGAATAGGAAAATGCTAGCTCTTAGGGCACTGATAGGAATTAAGCAGAAAAGTTGGTAGGTACAGTCCATCCAGGATATCACGTTTAAACTACAGCCTTTGTTGCGTGTAGACTCCGGCGTTATTATGTCTGTTTTTTATGGTCAGTTGTTCCCGCCTATCTGAGGATTTTATTACCCCTTTGCTGTTTCAAAGGCTCCTCAATGTTCAATCAAGTCTGAAGATACAACCATAGAATTCGTGCTTGCCACAGCAGGCATCATCAATAAACACTCCACCATCTATATTTCATACGATTCTCTCTTCTAGTGGTATCATGTCCATACGAGGCACGCAGTGAGTCTCTCATGAAGAGAAGCAAATCCGGGGATTATCTCTGATCAAGAGACCCTAATTCTGATGCCCAATGTCAAAGAAAGATATCTACAGTCGAAACTACGGCCCTATTCAGTTCGAATCCCCACCTGCACGTGTCCAAGGTCAGCGCAGTCAGGACATAGATGCGTCACAACAAAGAAGCATAGCACATCACTGCACAGAAATAGCAGATTATCACATTACCTCCACCTGCAATACACAAGGTCACAATATCACAATCAAGTGGTCACATTAGCATTAGTATGAGACCCACATTGAGCGCTACAAAACAAAGGTCGTTAAGGTGCAGTCGACCTTTGGCTAGCTCTCATGCAAACGACTGCTAGCGTTCATGCGGCCTAGTCATACATACTCATATCTTGAAAACGAAGGGGCGCTCATTCTGGCCATCAACTCGGCAAAGGGTATGCATCGCAAAATACCCTTGCCACGGCTATAAAGACAAGGCAGTCAGCAAGATGCTTGAGTCATTCAGGGAAAACACAAATCAGCAAGTCATTTTTTTGCAAAATAACACGAATATGCAAGGGGGTAAACAAGAATCAAGAAATAAAATGAACCAGTAGTAGGGGAGCAAAACCCGTGCTATTGTCGAACATTGCAAGGCTCTCACAAATATATTTAATCAACAAACAGTAAATGGTGAGTTTCATCATTCTGGAAAGAACAAAAGTATTAGTAAAACAATGGTGCAAAGGCACTACACCCGACAAAGAGCTAATGGTGACGCCAGGATACGAATTACCAAAAAACATATACAGGTTTAATGATATTTCTCGTGATAAAGCTACGGCAGAAATTTTCTATAGCATCTACTTTGCAACCACTTAAAGTTATAAAGATAAAAAGCTTCTTCCCATTTGGCAATCAACCAAGGTAAATTAAAACACACACACACACACACACACACACACACACACACACACACACACACACACACACACACACACACACACACACACACACACACACACACACACACACACACACACACACAACTATAAAGCATGTCATGTAAAAATGTGTGTTAATCCTCTTTTCTTTCTTCAGTTTCTAAGTCTGTAAAATGTATTTCGGTAACATCTTGCTATTGTTATTACTATCATATTTAAACGTGTGTGCTTGCATGTTTCCTCCTTATCCTTCTTCTTTGAGTTATTTTTAATAATAAACATGTTAAAATCCTGAGCTTCACCACGTCGGTGAGTGATATACATGTATACACAGCTTCTAAGGGATTACCTGCATCGTCTCGTGACTGAAATATACATTCATCATTGATACTATTTCAAGGGATGATGCTCCTTTAATCCGGGAGGTCCACACCTTACCTGAAAGCTCCTCGCACCAGCAACACGAGTTCCTGTAGTAATTCACGGGTCAGTCTACGATCGCCAGTGACCAGAGCTGGAAGCTGCTCTCTACGAGTTGTTGTCAACCTCGTTTCGGAAACTGGACACTGACCCCTCACACCATTCAAGCACATGGATTCTGGGCAGGAAAATGCATTAATGAAGAACTCTGCCTGAACGCGTCCAGTGTCTGTCGCCGCTGGTCAATTGACTGTCCACCATGCAATCTGCATGAAACCTCCGCCCACGGTCGGATTGCGCCACGCAGCTTCCCTGCGTTCACCGCCACTGCCTGTGGCCAGTGCGGCTGTCGTGTGTGGCTTACGGCTCGAATAAACACGATTCCAGATCAAGAAGGAGAGGGTCCGAGCGAAAACGTGTTGATATTCCCAGCCTCAACGGACCGGTGACGGAGGTGAAAGGGTGAGCGCCACTGCAAGCAGCTACAGCAGTGTTGCACGGCATGAAAACTGCATGAGATTTTACTCTCATGCCAAATAATGTACATCGCAGGGCTTTAGTGTATGAAACAAAAGACTGGGTGAAATTTTGAGGAAAGCGTTTGGGACGTAACTACATTAAGGTTTAAAGAGCACGAATACACAAGTGTAACATAAAAAAACAGAACCGTTCGATGCCCCCATCATAATCTCAAGAATGTATGTGCCCTCCGAGCGAAGTTGGCATTTCCAACTTATGTGTATTTTCTCGTATCAGTTCTGCAAACAAAAAAAACAGTCTCCCTCATCATGGAGACTTTTCAGTTCTTACCCTAGTTCGCTCAAAAACAATTATCGGTGGAAGTGCCTCTAGCCGTAACACCCAAGTAGCTCACATAAGGCCAGAAACATTTATGAAAGTCGAGCATTGAAAAAACTCCACTGACAATGAGGATCAGGATGCAGCCAGAGGCGTTTCGCGCGATTTCCACGAGTTTGCACCTTCTTGTGGTGTGTGTGTATGTGTGTGTGTGTGTGTGTGTGTGTGTGTATGTGTGTGTGTGTGTGTGTGTGTGTATGTGTGTGTGCTCGCGCGCGCGCACATGTGCATAAGCGTGTGCATGCAAACACATTCATTTACATGGAGATGCGCACTCCATAGTGCAGACGAGGCTTTTCCACGTTTTACTGTGTATTTTTCCTCCTTAAAAATAAGGGTCCAATGGGAACAGCTCTCTTGCTTGGCACACTACGATTACAAAACAAGACCAAAGCTTCCCGGACGGAAAACAAGGGAGGAGAAAAAACAACTGTCGTTCAACCAAACCCTCTGCTCCACACAACAGAAGCTATTAAATTATTCATATTCAATTAGGTACGACTGGAAAGAAAAAAAGAGTAAAAAAATAGCCAGGTGCTGCCACGATGTTGCTAGGAAGCCTCCTTGGCTGTCTGGGGCCGCCCTGGCTGAGCTACAGAGGCAGGCACCGAGAGCCAGGCAGCAAAGTTTCCAGTTGATAGGGGGGCATTGAGCGGCTCCGCCCGTATGTTGTACTCTACTGGTGCCGCTTTGCAGGCAGGAATTTATCCGTCGGTCAAGCACCTCAACCTGGGAATCCCTGTAACGTTTGATGTTGAAATACGCCACTTCTTTGCTTCCTGTATATTTCCTTCGCAATTAAAAGGTTAAAAGTAAAGGTGTGGTTTAGTACAGGGACTTTTCACCGATGTTTGGGTTTCAACCTGCTTTTCACTTTATCCCTGATCACTGGGCCGCTTGATCAACACGTCGCTGGCACCTAATGACAATCACAGAGCTGGTTCCTGACAAACAATACCAGAATGGTCAATTACCAGCACCAGCTCCACGCCCAGGGAAGTATTCCAACCCTATGCTGGCTCAAGGCCGCATACATGGATTACATGCACCACAGTGTCCATTCCGCCATGACACACTCCTACTTGTTGTGGTTGGAGCCTCCACTGCAATGCCTGCCAGCGCAGACTCACCATGCGGCACATTCTGATGGAGTGTCCTGACTTGCGCGTTTACAGAGTGGCTTAAGCAGTCTTCAAGACATAACTCCAATGCTGCGATAAAATTTCTAAAATATTCTCAGTTATATGTTCGTCTTCAGGCTACATAATTGATGTCTTCTTGATATTTCTTCTATAATCACTTTTGAGCTTTTTAAAAGGAAATGTGATCCAGTTATATTACATGTTTATGATTAACGTTGTGGTCTATAAGGGTGATAGACCCTGAAGCTCTATCCATCCATCCATCCATCCATCCATCCATCCACCAATCCATCCACCCACCCACCCACCCATCCATCCATACATCCATCCATCCATCCATCCATCTATCCATCCATCCATCCATCCATCCATCCATCCATCCATCCATCCATCCATCCATCCATCCATCCATCCATCCATCCATCCATCCATCCATCCATCCATCCATCCATCCATCCATCCATCCACTTTAGTGTCCCATCGCTGCCTTTACAATTGTCCACTTTCACTCCGGGGGTGGGGGTGAGTTGGTGGGTGGGGTAAAGGGGAAGAGCGAGTTAATGAAGCACCTTGTCCAAGGATGCTACTCTAGGGTTCGCAAAGCCTCCAACATCGCTACCGCTACCTGCAAGTGACAGCGGCAGAGCGCTCTGACCAGTGACCTCTGCGCGTTGTATAGGGAGAGCGCCCCGGGCCGCTTTGACCCATTTCCCCTTGCCTCTAATGCGAAATGCGTCAGAGCGCCTCGGAGCGCTTGCATTACACAACGTGCGGCAGGAACTGCACGGATTACAAATACACGCAGACCCCGTGTGTCCCTCCAAACGTGCCATTCTATTTAGTTTGACAGACGCTTTAATTTTCGGCGACATCACACTCGTACTTCACATGTTGCAAAAAAGATAACTGTCATAGCACTCCTTCTTTATTGTCAAAAGCTAATTCCACTGAAGATGAGCGCGGGAGCAGTCAAGCAGTAAACTGTCGCACTTGGGCGGGTAAGAACGCCTTCAGTATAACTCACGGGATGCAAATACTCCATTTAGATAAGCAAAAACGGGTAAAGTCCTGTGGGAGAATAAAAAAAACACAGCTATTGGATTATTGCTGTCATAGTAAATCCCTCAGGGTAAACGGAAGCGTGGTCGACCAGCACTGACCTGGAAAAGAACCCTACAGGCAGAGCTGAGGACAGTCCGGATGACATGGGGAGAGGCAAAGAGGGCAGCCCAAGACCGACAGAGGTGGAGACTTGCAGTGGAGGCCCTATGCTCCGACCGGAGCGAAGAGGACTAATGTAATGTAATGTAATGTAAGTAAATCCAGGATTTTCTACCACGGTCCCATAGGGAGGCAATGATAATCCCCCTGAGTAGACGCAAGAGATATTCAAAACCTGGCAATACAGGCGATTCAACGTCAAATTAAAATAAAACCCCAAGTTTTCGAGGGCAAATTGAACCACTTGACATATATTATATATTAGGAGACAATCTTAACGGAAATCCCTTTTGTGAAAGCGCATGGGACAAGAAAACTTATTTCATTCATTGCACTCTTGTTGGAATTGTGGCGCGAAAACCAGCGAAAAATCAATACAGCAATCTTGATTCTACACAAACATCAATTTATGTGATTCGTAGGCTCTGGGGAGGAGGTTTAATTATTATAACTACTGTCAAAGTTGTGATAAAATTTGGGGTAGAAAATTATTTTGGCTTTAAAAATGAGAGACAATATTTTTAAAAGCTGTCCATTAGAGGCTATTATTTGATATGTACTGCTGGCATGATGTACCTTTCTTCATTTTTTCGTCACAGCACCAGAGGCGAGCTTCATGGAAATGTAATGAGCAAAAGAACGATTAATGGATGGATGGATGGATGGACGGACGGACGGACGGACGGACGGACAGGCGGGCGGACGGAGGGGCGAGCGGACGGAGGGGCGGGCGGGCGGGCGAACGGACGGACATAGTTTAAAAGCCTATCAGTCGATTAAGCTATATAAGGCCACAACGTTAATTTTAACAAGAAGGGCAAAGCCCATACGACTCACATGCTTGACCTTGACCTTTATATGACCTTGACCTTCAGGTGACCTTCAAGGTCAAGGTCAAACAACTAAACCTACCAATGACATCATACACAAAGAAATGCTTTACACATTTTTCCTACCAAAATACATGTGACCTTGACCCAAGGTCAAGGTCATCCAAGGTCATGCAACACAAAGCTGTTAATTCAAGACATAGGAAGCACAATGGTGCTTATTGGCACTTTCTACCATGAGATATGGTCACTTTTAGTGGTTCACTACCCCATTTTGGGCACATTTCATAAGGGTCAAAGTGACCTTGACCTTGATGATATGTGACCAAATGTGTCTCATGATGAAAGTATAACATGTGCCCCACATAATTATTAAGTTTGAAACAGTTACCTTCCATAGTTCAGGGTCAAGGTCACTTCAAAATATGTATACAATCCAACTTTGAAGAGCTCCTGTGACCTTGACCTTGAAGCAAGGTCAACCAAACTGGTATCAAAAGATAGGGCTTGCTTTGACCTATATACCACTTGTAGCTAAGGTCGCCATTCTCAATAACGTGGGAGAAAATTGGGAAAATGTGAAAAATGACTGTTTTTGAGACCACATTTATGGCTCCTGTGACCTTGACCTTGAAGCAAGGTCAAGTCACTATGTATGTTATTTGAGGCCTTGTCATCATACACCATCATGCCACATTTGGTGTTGATAGACTTAATAGTCTCCGAGAAAAATCCAACGTTTAAGTTTTTTACGCCCGGACGGACGGACGGACGGACGGACGGACGGACGACACGGCTCAGTACATAGACTCACTTTTGCTTTGCATGTGAGTCAAAAATACGTAATTCTAGTAGATACAAATGTTGACGTCGAAAAATACCTCAAAAGAGGTAAACGAAGAACTATACACACACAAAATGAAGAAAAGATGTAACTCAAAGAAGAGAATACAACTGAGAATTTTTCAAAATCTTATCACGGCAAAGGCGTCGTTTAAAATTTCTGAAAGACTAACCCACTCCTTAAATGCTCAAGTCGGGGACACTCCACCAGAATACACTGCATGGTGAGCCTGCACTGGCAGGCACGGCACTCCGGAGGAGGCTCCGATCGCAACAAATAGAAATGGATCAGGGCGGAATGGCCGATCCCGGAACGGCAGGCAAAAGAACGAATAAAACACTAGCACAAGTTTTAAGTCAGGCTAAGTGCATCTGCCAATAGGCACAGCAAAAGGCACTTCCGTCTACTATGAAATTCCTGTTTGTGTCTTGAAATTGAAAGCTGTGCCAAAGAACGCGTCGTTTCAACCACGTCAGTAATGCATGAGTAGCTTAAACATTCACCACCATCAGTTTCAACAAATGCAATATAGTGGGTGACAACCAGTCATCAACTGAATTTTGGCCCAGGCATTCAAACGTGAGCCTTGGCCTAGAAAGACAGCACCTCGACTTGCTCCACTTTTCAGCTTTGAAAGTGCACGGAGAGTCACGAGTACTGTTGTTGTTTGTCACATCCAGGTTTCTACGAATACATCAGGTTGGAGAATTAACTGTCTAGCAATGCCAGCAGGCCACAACGACTGCTTTTAGGAGGCTTACTTCTGCTGGAGATCTTCAGCTGGAAGGCAAGTTGCATGTATACATTCTATAAACAAGCAGCAACAGCAAAAATTACACAAGCATGTTTGCCTTGTTCACAAATATTCAGAATTAGTCACCTGCAACAAACGACTATATAACCCCCATTAAAAAGAAGATTGCCAAAGGGGCAATTTTCAGGAAACAGAAAGAAACAACAAGTTACATCATGCAAGAGGGCTGGCTACATGCCATCAGCATGCTATCAAGAATCGAGCTCGTTCTCTCAGTGGGACAAGGGCAAGCAATGCAACGTCCTTAGGCAATCACCTGTGACTACTCTAGGTTTAAAGGTTCCACACAGGCAGGACACTCCACAAGTACGGCTAAAGATGTGGGAGTTTGACCTTCCTGCTCTCACCTGTTTAGAGTGCTGGCACCGCCAAGTAGCTGCTTGCGAGCTGCCACCAGCTTGTGGTTGAACTCGGCATCAGTCTTGAGGGAGACGTCCACATCCCCTGCCACCTGCACACACAGCAGCAGGAACAACACGGCTGAGCAAAATGAAACAAACCAGGCTTCCTCAGATGCACATCCTAGTTCCAAGAACCTTATCCCCCTCTCTCCAATATACACCCACCAGTCATTCTCGTTATCTCCACAATGCCGGACTTGCGAATCCAGACATATGTACCTCAGAAGTTTATGAGCAAGCGTCTGATTGGAGGATCAGCCGTATCGTCTGCTTGTAATAGGGCCAGATTTTTGTATATTTACTGGAATTGATTCGCGGCAAAAGCAGATAGAAGCATTCTCAGGCACCAGCGTTTCGAAGTTTCTTGATCAAATTATCAGGATATGTCTTAATTAAGTAATATTGACAACCCGATCAACGGGTGCACCAATCACGTATGAGCACAAAGCCCGGATTCTATAAATTTCCATACTTTCAAAAGCGCTCAAAGTAATCTTAGTGCATGAGAACTCACTTTGGTCTTAAATGCTCCACATCTCCATGCTACGACGGGCCTACCTTCTTAAGAGTGGTGTAGACCGTCTTCACTCCGTCACTGAGGTCCAGGAAGGGGTCCAGCACGAACTCGTGCACGTTGGGGTGGGGCAGCATGGCCACACGTGCAAGCACTGCCGTCAGCAACAGATTCACAGTGTAGCTCTGCAAAATAATCGCATACTTACCTTCAGCCTTTCAGAGATATGCGATATATCCTGTACACACACACACACACACACACACACACACACACACACACACACACACACACACACACACACACACACACACACAAGCAGGAAATGGCATAAGCAATAGCCATTAGACAGACGTGCGGGACTAAAAGATGTTAAGTAAGCGCATGGGAAGAACACATGAATGCCGTGTTAGCATTTTGTATGCCTTCATGCAGTCATTTCCAGATTTATAAAGAGGGGGCTGGGCTGGGCAGAGAGAGAGAGAGAGAGAGAGAGAGAGAGAGAGAGAGAGAGAGAGAGAGAGAGAGAGAGAGAGAGAGAGAGAGAGAGAGAGAGAGAGAGAGAGAACATAAGGAAGAGCTTGGAAGGAAGCCGCACACATACGCACCCGCAGGCATAAAAACTTCTAAGACACATATATACGCGCACGCGTGCATGCACACACGCACGCACACACGCACGCACACACACACACGTACACACACAAACACACACAGGTGCATACAGGGGGACAAAGAAGCAAAGAGACAGACTAAGGCATATTATAGAGCTGGAAGAGGCACACAATGAGTGCAAAAACTCTAGGGAGAGAGACCTCACGAGCTAAGAAAAGAATACAAAGTGAGCTACAGCTACGGTTTGAGAATGAGCTACAGGAAGAGACACAGAAAAAGAGCTACAGCTGAAGCTACAGAGATGGCTGCAGGCAGAGCTCTAGGAAGGGTTACAGGAGAGCTACGGAATGATATTCGGAGAGAGCTACAGCTAGAGTTACAGGAATGGCTGCAGGATGAGCTCTAGGAAGGGTTACAGGAGAGCTACAGAATGATATTCGGAGAGAGCTACAGCTAGAGTTACAGGAATGGCTGCAGGCAGAGCTCTAGGAAGGGTCACAGGAGAGCTACGGAATGATATTCGGAGAGAGCTACAGCTAGAACTACAGGAAGGGACGCAGGAAGAGCTACGGCTAGAGGGTGGGCTACAAGAGGAGCTACTGCTAGAACTACTGGAAGGCCTACAAAAGGCTACAGGAAAAACCATGGGATGACATTAAAAAAGAATAAAGAAGAGGTGCAAGAAGAGCAGGATGAAGAATTCATGGAAAGCTACAAAAACAATACAGAAAAAAGCAACATCACGAGCTACAGTGAGGGTAGCACAAAGAAATGCGGGTAGAGAACATACCTGGTCCAGCATGTGAGAGAGTTTGCCAAGGAGCATGGCCACGAAGGAGCCGGGGAAGAATGCGTCCTGCTGGTATTCTGGAAGCTGCACTGGCTCCTTGGGCCACCTCCAGGGAAGGCACACCAGCTCTACGGCCTGGAACTGTTGACAACACAATGACCGCACGACAGCATAGTTCTGAACTGACAGACAGCACAAGACAATGACCTCACGTCAGCATAGGCCTAGTGCTGCAGACAACACCTACAATGATCTCACGACAGCATAAGTCTGGACTGATGAAATAACAATGTCCTTGCGACAACAAAAGGGCCTGGACTAACAGGCGACACACAAAATGACCTCATGACAACACAGGCCTCGAATAACAGGCGACACATACAATGACCTCACGACAACATAGGCCAGGACTAACAGACAACACAGACAATGACCTCACGTTAACACAGACCTGGACTAAAAGACAACACACACAATTACATTACGACAACATAAGCCTGGACTAACAGGCGGACACACACAATGACCACACGACAACACGAGTCTCGAATAACAGACGACACAGAGAATGTCCTCACAACGGCATAGACCTGGACTATCAGATAACAGACAATGACTAATTTGAAAAAAGATGTGTTTATTACCGTTGCTGCTTTTGAGGCCAGTGCTCTCTCTCTCTCTCTCTCTCTCTCTCTCTCTCTCTCTCTCTCTCTCTCTCTCTCTCTCTCTCTCTCTCCCTCCCTCCCTCCCTCCCTCCCTCCCTCCCTCCCTCCTCCCTCCCTCCCTCCCTCCCTCCCTCCCTCCGACCGACCGACCGACCGACCGACCGACCGACCGACCGACCGACCGACCGACCGACCGACCGACCGACCGACCGTCCGTCCGTCCGTCCGTCTCCCCCCCCCCCCTCTCTTCCTCCCTCCCCCCCTCTCTCTCTCCTCTTCATCCCCCTTCCTCCCTGTCAGCTTCACTTAGTTGCCTCTTTTCACAAAACTGTAGCTGAAACTAGCTCATGCTCTTAAGAAAATTCTCCTCTACATGCCTATTCCTCTTGACCAACTTTTGCCATGACGGCAGAAATTACGGCACACGGGTGGTCAAGCGCGCCAGACAAGGTGAAGAACGGCCTACCTGGACGTGAGCGTCTCGAAGGTACATGTCATAGCCGCTGTCTGCCGTCTGGTAGGACGACTTGCCCTCCTCTGGCACCAGGGTTAGGAAACTGCGAACAGACAGTAGCATGTCATTTGCATCATTAGAGGAGGACATGGGGTAGAAGGTGAGACAGAGAGAGAGAGAGAGAGAGAGAGAGAGAGAGAGAGAGAGAGAGAGAGAGAGAGAGGGGGGGGGGGAGATAAGGATAAAAAGAGGAGACAAGGAAACAAGAAGAAAGGAGGGAAGAGAAAAGATGAGTAAGTAAAGTGCAAATGAAGGAAAATTAGGGACGTGAAAAAAAGGTTGGGCAAAGGAAAGAGAAAAACACACATACGCACGCAAAAACATACACCAGGCTTACACACGCGCGCGCGCAAGCATGCACGCACACACGCACACGCACACACATGCATACAAATATGCTCGCACGCATACATGTACAAGCACACAAAAGTACACACCCACACTACGCACACACATACACACACAAGCGCACGTGCAACCCTTCACAAACGGACATAACTTCGCTCGCATGCAGACACATGCATATAGTATACATGCACACGCATCAAGCGCGCACACGCACACCAATACACAATATATAAAGGAAGAAAGAAATGAAGAAAAGAAAGGAAGGAAACAAAGAAAGAATAAAGAAAAGGAATTACAGCAGTCTTGGTTGGCCCCTGCCAGAAAATATGTCTGCAGTAAACGTGATCGACTTAGAACACATCATGTCTTCATGTACATACAATAACTTACTGGGCCACAGAGTAAAAATCGCACACCAGTTATCTACTGATAGTGTCTGGACATTGCTACCATGGCGAGTTCTGGCAAGTCAATGGGCAGTTGTCCACAGCACCAAGGACAAAGATGCATGACGTCTAGCCTTTGTAACTGCAGCTAGCAATTCTGTCCGTACAGGACTGGCAAAACAGGCCAAAGTAATCTCGCCTTGAAGGTCGATCCAGTATTTGCATCTTCAAGCGAGTCTCTGGCACTCTCCTCTATGGTGTTTCGACAGTTTCCAGATGGCGACGACGTAGAGACACAAGCGTTGACATGATTAGAAAACAATGCCCAACGAAGCCATTCGTTCGCGTTCTTTGTCATTCAATTAGCAAGCCTACAAACCTGCGGTGACAGAGTGCACCAAAGACAACATGAACGTACTATCTTCGAGTGACTTAGATATTTCAGAGGTTTCAGTCATATTTCTTTGACGCCGCACAACGTCAGTCTTGAGTAAGATCAAAGTGATCCTAAACACATTCACGTTTCATTATTTTGATCACTGAATTTCTCATTTTTATTGCAAACCACATAACGGCCCCTTTTGTGTGAAAGGATATGTTCTGTCCCGTGGCTTTTAGCTAGGAACTGCTCGACATCTCTACGCTCAAAGCAATACAATGACGTGAAGTGTGCTGCTTTGGTAGTAACATTTTACTTTGAACATTCGTCCATGGGAAGAAAGGCCATTATGGGAAACATGCGCGCGCGCACGGATAGATAGATAGATAGATAGATAGATAGATAGATAGATAGATAGATAGATAGATAGATAGATAGATAGATAGATAGATAGATAGATAGATAGATAGATAGATAGATAGATAGATAGATAGATAGATAGATAGATAGATAGATAGATAGATAGATAGATAGATAGATAGATAGATAGATAGATAGATAGATAGATAGAGTTTGATTGATTGATTGATTGATTGATTGATTGATTGATTGATTGATTGATTGATTGATTGATTGATTGATTGGTTGGTTGATTGATTGTTGTATTAGCGGCCGACGACCCATCAGTTTTTAATTGTACATATATACATACGATTAAAGCGAAAAGCACAAACAAAAAGAGTGAGAGAGAGAGAGAGAGAGAGAGAGAGAGAGAGAGAGAGAGAGAGAGAGAGAGAGAGAGAGAGGGGGGGGGGGGCTGGGGATGGAGGGAGGGAGAGAGAGAGAGAGAGAGAGAGAGAGAGAGAGAGAGAGAGAGAGAGAGAGAGAGAGAGAGAGAGAGAGAGAGAAAGAGACAGAAAGAGACAGAAAGAGAAAGAACAAAAAGGGCAAAGCCCATACGACTCACATGATTGACCTTGACCTTTATATGACCTTGACCTTCAGGTGACCTTCAAGGTCAAGGTCAAACAACTAAACCTACCAATGACATCATACACAAAGAAATGCTTTACACATTTTTCCTACCAAAATACATGTGACCTTGACCCAAGGTCAAGGTCATTCAAGGTCATGCAACACAACGCTGTTAATTCAAGACATAGGAAGCACAATGGTGCTTATTGGCACTTTCTACCATGAGATATGGTCACTTTTAGTGGTTCACTACCCCATTTTGGTCACATTTTATAAGGGTCAAAGTGACCTTGACCTTGATGATATGTGACCAAATGTGTCTCATGATGAAAGTATAACATGTGCCCCACATAATTATTAAGTTTGAAACAGTTACCTTCCATAGTTCAGGGTCAGGGCCACTTCAAAATATGTATACAATCCAACTTTGAAGAGCTCCTGTGACCTTGACCTTGAAGCAAGGTCAACCAAACTGGTATCAAATGATAGGGATTACTTTGCCATATATACCATGTATAGGTGAGGAATCCAATCTCAAAAACTTCAGAGAAAATTGAGAAAATGTGAAAAATTGCTGTTTTTTAGGCAACATTTATGGTCCCTGCGACCTTGACCTTAAAGCAAGGACAAGTCACTATGTATTTTTTTTGAGGCCTTGTCATCATACACCATCATGCCACATTTGGTATTGATAGACTTAATAGTCTCCGAGAAAAATCCAACATTAAAGTTTTCGGACGCCCGGACGCCTGGACGGACGAAAAGGGTGAGTACATAGACTCACTTTTGCTTCGCATGTGAGTCAAAAAGAGAGAAAGAGAAAGAGAAAGAAAGAGAAAGAGAAAGAGAGAGAAAGAAAGATAGAGAGAAAGAAAGAGAAAGAAAGAGAGAAAGAAAGAAAGAAAGAGAGAGGGGGCACACACTCGCATGCGTACACAAACATCCAAAGAAAACGCTTGGGTCATCAAGTTTCCGGGGCTATGAAACTACATGCAGCAAACTAAAAAATGTACGGGTCGTTTGTGTGTGTGTGTGTGTGCGTGTGTGTTTGGGGGATGGGGGTGTTTTGGGGTGTGGGTTTTTTTGTGTGCGTGGGTGCGTGCGTGTTTGTCTTCACCAAAGTACGGCAGTTTAATATTGTGATGTATGCGCAGCCACTCACCTGTTGACAACTGTATGTACTTCAGGACGACTGTGCGGACTGGAGGGCGGGCCTAAGAAATGTAACACATTGTCATTTCATTTGTTTACATGCAAGATTCTAAAAAGGACACAAAACTTTGGCAAAACAGAACCAACTAAATATTGTGCTATATCGATTTTAAATTAACGTCATATTCCAGACCAGTCTTGAGGTATTGAAATGTTGGCAGCTCTTATTTCCCCGAAGTTTCAAAGACATTGCAGGCCCCTCAACTCAAGCATGCATTTGTTTCGCACCAGACAAAATCATTAACTTCCCTTCGGTACTTCCGATGCCCCCCAACCCCCCCATCTCTCTCTCTCTCTCTCTCCTCTCTCTCTCTCTCTCTCTCTCTCTCTCTCTCTCTCTCTCTCTCTCTCTCTCTCTCTCTCTCTTCCCCGCCCGCTCGCCCACCCCCGTCCCTTCTTCTGATATCTGTGTTGATCTAATCGCGTTTTCATATTGTAATGGGCCGGAGGACTAAACAATCTCTCTCTCTCTCTCTCTCTCTCTCTCTCTCTCTCTCTCTCTCTCTCTCTCTCTCTCTTTCTTCGTTTCCGAGACTTTCAGATGATGGATGGATGGATGGATGGATGGATGGATGGATGGATGGACGGACGAACGGATTTGTACAGCCTATCAGCCTTTGTAGGTTATGTAAGGCCATTGTACACAAAAATCACACGAATAATTTAGAGTACACGCAAGTCAAGTCACAATTTCCCTTGTTATTCGCCTCTTACAAATCGCGTAGGGAGACGTGGTGGGTCTATTCTGACCCCCAACCCACAGGGGGACGAGACTTCCGAAAGGTAACACTGCTGAGGTACAACAGCGCTCCAAGAAATGCAACAAATACACATCATACACAGGACGTTAGCGACAGGGCTACAGAGACAGAAAAGCCCTAACAGAGGCGAGAGTAGTGCCTGTCAGAAGCTCGCATCTGCCCAAGCGACCGTCGTACGAACTTATGAAAGAAAGACGGTGGCACTAATAGCCAGGCCAGACGGTGGTGGACCTGTCAACGTGGGGGAACACCACAACCCAGAGCTGCTGATGGGGGCTGACAGAAGCAGCCGGCCCTAATGAAATATCTACAAAGGACCCTCAGCTTCCGGCTCTCCTAAGTCTCAAAATGCTCCCGCCCTCAATTCCTCCATCTGGAGCAGACAGCTCCAAGATTACGCGAAGGCTTTCTCAGGCATTAACCCGGGCTGATTAGTCTGATACGGCGACAGCAGCAATTGAATTTCGGACAATTCTGATGCACCTCTGTGCATTGGATGAAGATGTCTGCCAGGGCTGGAGGAAGATCCCCAAGGCGGCTGTCTCACGTGATTGCGGCTGACGGAGATCATCCCTGACCTATCACCGTCCTCTCATCGGGACAACATTACAGGGCGGAAAGCTTTTTCGCAGTTGGCCATGACCTCCTCATTCTGAGCTCTCCTCGATGAACTAATTTGTTCACCAGGTCTCAGTCTTTTTTCAGCACTGACATGGAGTTGTCGAAAAGAACAGTTCAAAATCATCAAAAACTAGGTAAAATCATAGATAATTTTTCTACACGGTAGAGTTAAAAATAAAACTTTCCTAAGAAGAATAATGGACGGAAAGTGAAAAAAGGATGTTGAAGGGAGAGAGGGAGTGTAAAGCAGTCAAAATTAGGTCATGACAATGTTAATTCATAAACAGAAAAAATTGATTCCTTAATCTTGACAATGATCAAATACCTTAAAACCTTCCAAGATAACTTCCTTCGTTTACAAGTTTCATTTTGTCATTGTTATGGGCTTGATGCGCTTTGACTGAATCAGACATGATTTCCTAATCTGAGTTAATTTGTATTTATTTGTTTTGTTTTTGTAAGAGAAACGAAAATGTGTGTACAAAGTGTAAATTTCCTGTTTTAAGAGATATTTTCACTCTGGATCATCATGGATACATTAAGCCTAAGTAAGCCTTTATGTAACCATTTAACTATCTTTCATATACATGTACTTGAATGAATAACTGCAATACAATGATACTTGGATGAATAATTGTAATGATGATGAAAAGTTAATTACTCATAATGAGGCTAGGAGATAAAGGGCTCACAGAGAAATAACTTACAGATCAAGTCACATGGCAAGAATGAAAGAACGACATAATGCATTTTTTTTTAAAGTTATTTTAGGCAACTCCAGGCAAATGGAACAAATCCCTAACTTTACCATACCAAACCATGCGTAATCAATTGTTGTTCATTGAATACACTATCATGTCAAAACATATTTCCTGGGTTGGGGTGAAGATCGGGGTTGTGTCCCATATTGGCTTCTAAAACTACGCATTGTGCGTGCACCACTCACTCAAGCCAAACGACCATCTGCTTCCAGTACTAGACGTTGGGGAAGACACATCCGACTTCTTGCTCGCACCCCTGGCGTCCCCGGCGTCCTTGACCTCCATCACCTCCGTGACCTCCTTGACCTCCCCGGCGTCCTGGGTGACCTCCGCCTCAATTCCGGCCGCTTCATTAGACCTGTCCGTGCTGGACGCGTCACCAGAGCCACTACCTGCGCCAGCAGCATCGTGCGGACTGGAAGCTGGAGCAGTCTGGGCCGTGGCGGAGGGACTCTGGGGACTGGGGGACAAGGGAGTGGAGCCATCAGAGGCACCAGGGTCAGGGGAAGTGATAGGAGGAGGCTGACAGTAGTTTCGACCCAGCAGGTTCCTCAGCAGCAGGTTGTGGAAGATGTGCTCGTTCTCCTTCTGCAGCAGGGTGTCGAACAGCTTGAGGGTGACCACGGACATCTGCGCAAGGAGAAAGATCTGAGAAATAACGAAGGAACAAAGGAACGAAGGAACGAAGGAACCCACGTCTATGCAAAAGGAATTTCTTCGACCATGAAACACATAGACGAGTTCAATAAGAGCAGAATACTCAGAATGACCTTATAGAGTGTGGTCAATATATTTCAATGTCACCATTAAAAATGACAGCGTTCTCATCTTCTTCTTTCACAATATTTTATCTCCCCTTTCTAAGAATACATTACCATTAATCAAGCACACTTCTTATGTAACCGTGAGAACGACATTAAAAATATATAGAAACGAATCCAGTTTTACTTTCAAGTACAACAATATTTGCAACGTTCTCTAGCTGGAAAATTACAAACTCAATTGCAAAGAAAAGTTTGGTGTTATCATTTTGGTCTGAAGCAAAAAGTCGTAAAACCGAGTATAGCATAGATTTGATCAATATTCCTAATTTCGCAATCGCAAATTTCAAAAGATTGCAAGCACTCTAGATGTTCTAGTTTCTATTTTTCACATGTAAACATGCAAAGTAATAGCTGGGGGAAGGGGGAGACGAACGGACTGTGTAATAGTGTCCTACGGAAAACTTTACACCACGCACACAGAGATTTTCCAGATCAGAGCGTAAGGATTCGATAGAGCGGGTTGAGGTTTTACCCTGTATTAGATTAGCCTTTGTGGCCACGTAAGGCCATTGAATACCCAAAACACTGGTGTTGGCCTTTTGGTTAAAGCATGGGCAGGCCAAGACACCATTTTCTATTCATTCGCCTTTGACGATTCGCGACGGGAGACAGAGACGGCCTATTCTCACCACCACCATCTCATTCCCTCACTCCCCCATCCCACCTCGGAAAGCGTGCAGTCATTAGAAATTCATCAGACATGTCTTGGCAAAGGGCAACCACTCGCCCACGACAATGATTTATCTCCCCATGCCTCGGGGTTTCATGCAAGATCATGTTTTTATCGATGGCCCATTAAACACTCGCACGGGCAACTAATCTCCGAATGATAGCTACCCCCAAGATCAACTGGGTTAGGCCTAGGCTGGATTAAAGAGGTGAAAATTGACACTTGATTACAGGAAATGGGCAAGGGTAGGGGGAAGATATCATCTGCGTCATAGGAAGATGGATAGCTGCCCCTGCAGCGCAAGCTAGCGGCACGCCAGCGAAGCTGACGTTTTGGGAATCCCCTGATCAGGGAACACCCCAATGGGCCACGCGGTGGTGGTGGGGGG
This sequence comes from Theodoxus fluviatilis, assembly GCA_034096865.1. Classification (NCBI taxonomy): domain Eukaryota; kingdom Metazoa; phylum Mollusca; class Gastropoda; order Cycloneritida; family Neritidae; genus Theodoxus; species Theodoxus fluviatilis. Next base: position 106,964 of record JAWQFJ010003026.1, read on the forward strand.
GGGGGGGGGGGGGGGGGGGGGGAAGCAGGCCAACGACAGAGAAATCCACCCAGATCCCAAAATCGCCCATCCAGATGCAGGCTGGCGTTTTAGAAATCCCCGTCCAGCCCGGCGATGACATCCCACGGGATGCCGTCCTTTGATAGCTGTCCGCGCGCGCTCTGCAACAGGCGTAGGCGCCCGGTGCCGACCTATTGCAGGGGATCGGACGCGCTCCATCCACTGGGATATATGACACATGTCCACGTTTTATCGTCTCCAGGATTTCCCCCTCTTCCTGCAGTGTCTATCAAGTGCGCCAAAAGTGCGTGCGTCCCCAGAGCGGATAAGGCATCGGGTCTGGATCTCCCACGCCTGTCAGTCGGAATGATGAATAAGGAAGAACCCGATTATAATGCAATAATCGCGATCTGCTACGATCACCTAGCTTCATCCCTGTGTCCGTCGATCACAATCAGGACGGGTGCAGAGTGCTTTGTAGAGAATTGCAGGTCAGAGTAGTGTTTGATTTATATCATGCCAGAAATATCGAATCCA
>JAWQFJ010003026.1:117500-120000 GCA_034096865.1 Theodoxus fluviatilis
TCCCATGTAACCCCCCCACCGCCACCCCTCCCCCCGCTCCCCCCACCTATCTCTCTCTCTGTCTCTCTTCATCTCTCTCTCGTCGCTCTCTCTCTCTATCCCTCCCTCTCCTCTCTGTCTCTCCTCCTCTCTCTCTCCTCTCTCTCTCTATCTCTCTCTCTCTCTCTTAAAACGCTTGAATATTATGCCTCAAGTGATTAATGTAAGAAAGGCTCTACTGCCTAATTTCACTACCTTGTAAAATATAGTTCTGTTCGTGGGTTTTGTTTTGTTTCTCAAATCTACTCCTCTCTCTCCTTCGTCTCTCTCTCTCTCTCTCTCCTCTCTCTCTCTCTCTCTCTCTCCCTCTCCTCTCTCTCGCTCGCACCTACTCCCTCTCTCCTCTCTCTCTCTCTCTCTCTCTCTCCCCTCCCTCCCTCCCTTCATTAATCGCATCCATACTTAATGCAAGGCCCACTGACCTCACCCGGAGTCTGACAAATCTAACTCGATTATGTTGAAAGAGTGAGGAAGGAAAACTGACGAGCGTTCAAGAAATTTTTTTAAAAGGGATGTGTAAAAAAAGGAACGGACACTGCGTGAAGCACTTTGCTCATCAGTGCCCAACGACCCACAAAGGTTTCCTGCAAACTTCGCCGTTCCTGACACCTCCCCCGGCATTATCCTCATTTGCCGGGCGACTCTACGGGAGCGCGAGGAACAGTGCTGGGACTTTAGTGGGAAATGTCAATTATACACCCAGGGCTTTGACAAACGGCAAACCGATGGCAAAAGACCGACGGGCGCCTCCGCGCTGTTAGGCGTGCGGGGAGGTGAATCAATGGCGGCCAATTCTTCAGGCTCAATTAGAGCCTGCACAAAGAGGCAGGGGCCAGACGGCCAGCCAATGTGGACAGTGGCCAGCAGCTCCCACTGGTCATCCATCAGGGCAGAGCAAGGCCTGCTGGCACGGGCAGCACATGCCCCCATTCCGCGAGGATTTCATCACGGCCCCTAGCAGGTGATGGACATTCGTCTTGATCACAGCCCTCAACCATGCAACAAAAAAGGGAGGAAGTGAAGGAAGGAGTGCAGCAACAGATAGTAGTAGAATTACGCTCGTAGTAGCAGCAGTAGTAGTTGAAGTAGTGGTGGAAGTAGTGGTAGAAGTAGTGGTGGTGGTGGTAGTTGAAGTGGTAGTAGAAGAAGAAGTGGCGGCGGCGGCGGCGGAGGAGGAGGAGGAAGAGGAGGCAGAGGCGGAGGCGGAGGCAGAGGCGGAGGCAGAGGCAGAGGAGGAGGTATGGTGGCAGTGTTGGTTGTTGTAGCAATAGAGTGGGAGTGGAAGGACAACTGGGAGTAACAGGAGCTGTAGAAGTGAAGATAAATGTACTAACTTTCTAGATTGACTCATCACCCATATAAATTACGTGGGGCTCAAACTGCTTTAAGACTTTATCCCCTGATCAGTGGGCCTCTTGATCAAATCTTTATCAGCACCTGACGACCAAAACAGTGACAGACTGATCCATACATTAACAGTTACAAGCACCATCTCCACTCCCTGGGGAGTATTCCAACCTGATCCCAGCTGATTTGAACCCGCTGACGTGCCCGTCTCAGCTTCCACCTATGCGCCTGAGGACGGCTTTCCAGCCAAATGCGCGCGCCAGTCATTGTTGTTTACGTGTCCTTTACGTTCGGTAATACACGCGGCCACCTTGAACTTCATCGTGTTTTAGGTGCCGCTGGCAGTTGCGTGTTTCAGTCCTCTGTTTGCACACATGGGTTAATCACAAAACAGTGTAATAAGATGGGTAATACATGTAGTAGCAGTAGTTGCACCATTGCATCAGCAGCAGATAGAGAAGGCACAAGCAACAGCAGCACGTAAGAGTAGAAGCAACAATTACAGCAGTGAGGAAAAAGAGATGATAGAGCAAGAACCTGAGCAATAGTAAGAGGAGCAGGAGAAGAAGCAATAGGAACAGGAGCAGAAGCAAGAGGAACAGGAGCAGAAGCAAGAGGAACAGAAGCAGAAGCAAGAGGAACAGGAGCAGAAGCAAGAGGAACAGGAGCAGAAGCGAGAGGAACAGGAGCAGAAGCAAGAGGAACAGAAGCAGAAGCAAGAGGAACAAGAGCAAAAGTAAGAGGAACAGGAGCAGAAGCAAGAGGAACTGGAGCAGAAGCAAGAGGAACAGCAGCAGTAGCAAGAGGAACTAGGCAGAAGCAAGAGGAACAGGAGCAGAAGCAAGAGGAACAGCAGCAGAAGCAAGAGGAACTGAAGCAGAAGCAAGAGGAACAGGAGCAGAAGCAAGAGGAACAGGAGTGAGAAGCAAGAGGAACTGGAGCAGAAGCAAGAGAAGCAACAGGAAGGGGAGAAGCTGACACGGAGAAAGACCAAAAGGACAACATAAAAGGGTAAAAGTTCTGATTGCCAACAGTCTCATTTGATCTGAAGAGGAATGGCCTGCAAACATGCAAACATCCCATTCTCCGAAGAACTGAAACAGAAATGTGTTCC
>JAWQFJ010003026.1:122500-125000 GCA_034096865.1 Theodoxus fluviatilis
CCAGTCCAGCAAACAACTTGCCTGTAACCCATAAACTAATCATGTGGCGAGGGAGCTTTCTGGCTTTTGCAAGAAATGTCGGCTAGGTTTGTTTCTTTCACAATCATTCGACATTTAAAAAAACGGTTGAGAGAGTAGAATGTGAGGTAAACAGCACCCGTCCTACAGAAGTTGGACAGTTCACAAATGGGATACATTACAACTGGAAAAAAAGAGAAGTTTTTCCTTGTCTGTGACAACTTCATGTCTCATCAAATCTGAGAAAACTTTCTAAACTTTATCCAACCCAGACTTCTTTTCTGTAATTAATCCTTTACACTGATTCACAATGAGTGTCATGACATTAACCTAAATATTTTTGCTGTTCAAATAAGATAAGAATTAATAACATAATACAATGTGTTTCCATGAACGCGTGATGATTTCAGTTTACATGCATGCGTACACACACACACACTCACACACAAACATTCATACACATATGCACACACACATACATTCTCACACATACATGCATGCATGCTCGTGTGCACACACACACACACATACACTAACAAACACATGCATGCATGCATGCACACAAAAAACTCTCACTCACACACTCTCTCACTCATTCACTCACACACACACAAACACACACACACACACACACACACACACACAAACACACACACACATACACAAACACACACATACACACACACACGCTAACACACACACACACACGCTAACACACACACACACAAACACTAACACACACACACGCTAACACATACACAGGGACACACACACACACACACACACACACACACAGGGAAACACACACACACACACACACACACACACACACACACACACACACACACACACACACACACACAGGGAAAAACACACACACACACACACACACACACACACACACACATATATACACATACATACACACACAGAGGAAACAAAACACACACACACACACACTCTATTCCTGATCAAACAAAACCTCTTGGAGGGCATGCTCTTCAGTCTCCTGCCAAAAAAGAAGCCTCACACCAAAGGGGAGATGGCTGCCTCACACCAAAGGGGAGATGGCTGCCTCACACCAAAGAGGAGATGGCTGCCTCACACCAAAGAGGAGATGGCTGCCTCACACCAAAGGGGAGATGGCTGCCTCACACCAAAGGGGAGATGGCTGCCTCACACCAAAGGGGAGATGGCTGCCTCACACCAAAGGGGAGATGGCTGCCTCACACCAAAGGGGAGATGGCTGCCTCACACCAAAGAGGAGATGGCTGCCTCACACCAAAGAGGAGATGGCTGCCTCACACCAAAGGGGAGATGGCTGCCTCACACCAAAGGGGAGATGGCTGCCTCACACCAAAGAGGAGATGGCTGCCTCACACCAAAGGGGAGATGGCTGCCTCACACCAAAGATGGCTGCCTCACACCAAAGAGGAGATGGCTGCCTCACACCAAAGGGGAGATGGCTGCCTCACACCAAAGGGGAGATGGCTGCCTCACACCAAAGGGAGATGGCTGCCTCACACCAAAGGGGAGATGGCTGCCTCACACCAAAGGGGAGATGGCTGCCTCACACCAAAGGGAAGATGGCTGCCTCACACCAAAGGGGAGATGGCTGCCTCACACCAAAGGGGAGATGGCTGCCTCACACCAAAGGGGAGATGGCTGCCTCACACCAAAGGGGAGATGGCTGCCTCACACCAAAGGGAAGATGGCTGCCTCACACCAAAGGGGAGATGGCTGCCTCACACCAAAGGGGAGATGGCTGCTTCGCACCAAAGGGGAGATGGCTGCCTCTGGTGGACCATGACAGCAAGATCAAGGCAGAGGAAGAGAACACTGACCTCTTCGTTGAGATGGTTGCACCGCTCTATCAACTTCTGTCGGAGTTTGTTGTTCCCTTCACTGATACTTGGCTGCTCTGGCAGTCTCTCGTCTCCCACCAGGAAGTACACAAATTCTGCAACAAAATGAATAAAATATGATGAACTTTCATAGTCCTGATGTGCTGATTCATTTTCCAATTATTCTCGCCCTTTAAAGAGTTAATTGTCCTGTATCAAGAGATGAATGATAATTTAGGAAAGATCGTATCTATTAAAAAATGCCCAGTAAGAAAGACACCAAAGAAAACTTGAGGGATGAAGTCAGTAGTGAGACCAGAATCTTCTACAGGTTTGCACTATTACAACTGCTCACAAACCAGATACTGACAGCATGTGACAAGTTCATAAATAATATATTACAAATGCAGCCCCAAGTGACATCACACATTGTGTTTTGAGGTAAATAAAAGAATGAGATTACATTTTATAACATTTTTTCTGCTAAAAGTTTCAGACAACCAGTTCCTACTTGAGAAAAGAAAGACCTCTCCCTCTCCTCCCACCCCACAATCCCTTCTTGCATTTATGATTGGTCAAGCACAATCATTCATATCAATTCCCTTTCAAAAAAGTTCATAAAAATTGTTCAATTGATA
>JAWQFJ010003027.1:0-95000 GCA_034096865.1 Theodoxus fluviatilis
TGCTCCTCGAAAAGGGGGTTAACTGGCCGCTAACGTTGCTACAGAAAATAATGCCAGAACTATTCATTCAAAGGATGACAGATATGCTACAATGGGTACAAGCTGTCGGAGCAGGTATGTCACAATGGGAAACGTAATCAACGCTCCACCAAACTAACATAACAAGACTGTTCTAAGTCACCGAGGCCCAAATTATGTTACTGTATATGGATGAGCGATTATGTCTAACAAAAGAAGTGGTAATTTCCACGTTCTCATTTTCCTCACAGCCAGTGGAAACGAGGAACATAAACGTATCACGAGCATTCTGACAAGGAACGTCGCAAAGATCTTTTGAATGCAGAGAAACTTTACTACGCAAGGTAAGCTCCTGAAAAAACAGAATTGACGTGCTGCTCGTAACACATTACTGCCAGGCTCCTAGTTGCATCACGGAGGAGCATACTAAACTCACAGTGCATGTCCCCCTTCAAGGAGTAAATCGGGTGCCTGAGAAGGTTATAAGGAGTACAGCAGTGCGATACACTTTTGGTACAGTGGCGTCAGCACTAGGCTGGGTTGATCACGGATGCGTGTGTGAGTGTGTGTGTATGTGTGTGTGTGTGTGTGTGTGTGTATGTGTGTGTGTGTGTGTATGTGTGTGTGTGTGTATGTGTGTGTGTGTGTATGTGTGTGTGTGTGTGTGCGTGTGTGTGTGTATGTATGTGTGTGTGTATGTGTGTGTATGTGTGTGTATGTGTGTGTGTGTGTGTGTGTGCGCGTGTGCCTGGGTGCCTTCGTGCGTGTAGGTGTAGATAGGACTGGTAATTCGTTCTGCTCCTGTCTATGCGCGTATGCACGTGCGTCCGTGGGTGTGTGTGCTTATCATCAAATGCCAGCAGAGAATCCTGTGGTCCGTCTTGAGACGAAGAGTCCCGATGCAAAGTTGTAGGAACCCATGCCTGGGTGAAAGTCGTCATACAAAACCACTACCTATGTCCTTACAGACCAGTAACCAGTAGTTTTCTTGTATCACGACTCATGCGAGAAATAGGAAAACTCAGTCAATGCGTCTGAATTCGTGCATGCATTGGGGAACAAAACCTACGCCAGCATCACAGAGGAAGTCTGGTGTGAAGCGTTTTTGCAAAACATTTGCCGTCTTGCGTTATGCAGCCACAACACAGCGGCATCGGGGAAAGAGGATGAACTCCAGAGCTCACACAGGTCAACCTGGGATGAACCCGAGTGATGGTAAAGGCAGGGAAGCCAGACTACAGGAGTAAATTGACGACCTGGAAGTAACGACTGCCCTGTTCCTTCCCTCAAGGGCAGTGCAAACCATGGCCAGCACGCGGGAGTTAATTGGGGGAAGGGCAGGGCAAAGACACTCTTATCTGTCTAGCTTCCTACAGCTGCTTCTCCAGCTGATACTCTGGCACCTAAGGCAGCCCCACAGGAAGACAGCCATCTCTATCAAGATGAACAGAAAGAGCAGTCTGAGGTAAAATAAATGAGGTACGTGAGTGGTGGGGTGGGATGAGGGTGGGGTGAAGATGGGGTGGGGTGAGGGTGGGGTGGGGTGAGGGTGGGGTGGAGATGGGGTGGGAGAGAGAGAGAGAGAGAGAGAGAGAGAGAGAGAGAGAGAGAGAGAGAGAGAGAGAGAGAGAGAGAGAGAGAGCGAGAAAGAGAGAGAGAGAAAGAGAGAGAGAGAAGATGGGGTCGGGTGAGGGTAGGGTGGAGATGGGGTGGGGGAGAGAGAGAGAGAGAGAGAGAGAGAGAGAGAGAGAGAGAGAGAACGAACGAACGAATACATTTATTGAATAGGCCACAGGCCCCTTTCAAATGTACAGTGTCAGTGCATGTCAACACATTTAAAGTATACAGTAACAGTGCATTTCAAGTGCAGTGTCAATACATGACAATACATCCAAGAGAAAATAATTAACAGATATAAAAGCTGTCCCGCTCCGCGGACTCAAGCGCATCCTGTCTACGTTTAAATACCTTATACAAAAACATGCTAGTTGATCTTATGGTCTTCATTTGCTTACTGGACATTAGAAATGTTACTGGTTCATCGACTTTGAAATCTAAAGAAACAGATAAGACGTTCCCTTAAATCAAGCAATGAATGACAATAGAGAAGAAAATGAATCTGTTTCTTCTCGTTCTCTGCAGAGCGGATACAAATTAAAACCATCACCTGTCACGTATCTGTATTTATGTGTGAACAAATATGTAATTCCCATCCTAAAGCGTATGTATATATCTATAAATACTTTTTTATCTATGTCGTAGAGGTACTGTTCAGTTTCAAATGATATTTTGAATAGTCTATAGAAGGAATATCTATTACTGTTCCGAACTCGCATTTTCCAGTCAGTATAATATCTGCTAATGAGTTTTCCTCTAATATTTCTCAAGAACGCTTTTTCGTTGGTAACCCGCTGGTTTGCCCATACAATTTCACAATCACATTCTACCAGTATCTTCTTTATTTTGGTTGCCCAAAATTCTTCATTATTTGATGTGGACAGCATCATCTGATATACTCTAAAGGGTAACCTACTTTCGTCCATTTTCAAGATTTTAAGCCAGTACTTGACACTGCGTAACTTGGCATTGACAGACAGAGGGAAACGCCCAGTGTCCCCATAGATCATATCATTAGGGGTTCGTGAAGAGACATTTAAGAAGCTTTTCAGAGCATGTAGATGTACACTTTCTACGGTGTGACAATCATCCATTCCCCAGATTTCAGCTCCATACAAAAGAATCGGTTGGATCTGTGCATCAAAGAGTTTAAAATACACATCCGGTGTTACCTGTGAAATTTTTCTCAATGACCTAGTCAGAAGTAAAACAGCAGCTCTCGCTCTACAGGCCAAATCATTTTGTGTCTCTTTTGAACTCAACTTTGTAGATAGTATGTTGCCAAGATACTTGTATCCGCTTACTACTTCTAGTTGTACATCACCTAGATGCCATCTTTCATGTCCAGCCAAATGTCCACCCAGTCTGTATACAACTACTTTCGTTTTGTCTGTGTTGACCTTCAGGCTAAGTCTATCAGCTGCGCTTTAAGACGATTAAATTGATTCTGAAGACCAACTGCTGTGTCAGAAAGCAGAGCTACATCGTCAGCAAAAAGGAGAGCACTTAACTCGGGTGGGCAAAAGCTGTATGCCATGTTTGCTATTTACAGAGATCTCTTCAATCAAGGAGTTAATTAGGTAAGAAAAGAAAATCGGACTGAGTTTGCAGCCTTGTTTTAGCCCTGAGGAGCACTCGAAGAAGTCCGTTTGACCATCCCTCCCCCGTACGCAGTATTGTACTGATCTGTACATGGCTATCAAAATATGTAAGATTTTTCCTGATATTCCATTTTTTTGCAAAATTTTCCACAGAATACCCCTATTCACAGTATCAAAAGCTTTTCTAAAATCTACATATCCAATGTACAGTTTTCTGTGCTTACACAAATATTTGCCAATAATACCATATAGAACAAAAATATTGTCAACTGGTCCATACCCTTTTCTAAAGCCCGCCTGTTCCTCTCGGATAAGATCATGCTGATCGGCCCAACGAGAGAGAGAGAGAGAGAGAGAGAGAGAGAGAGAGAGAGAGAGAGAGAGAGAGAGAGAGAGAGAGAGAGAGAGAGAGAGAGCGACCGACCGACAGATAGAGAGATAATCAGGCAGACCAGATGCTTTGCAGAAGGAACATGGAGGCGAAGTGGAGTAAGTACAAAAACTACTGGTACCACGCTTGGTAGATGCCCAGACTGAATTTTGCCATCTACAGACAAGGGTTGAGATGACGGAGACGATGATAGGCTGTAAAGGCGCAAGAGGGGTGGGGATGAGGGGAAATGGGGGAGGGGGAGGGGGAGGAGCACGGGACTTAAAGATACCCTGGGACAGGTTCAGGGCGTGTCCTTCACTGCCTTGGTCAACGTCCACCTGTCTCCATCTCTCACTCCAATCAGATGGGAGAGGGATGAGAGGTCCAACTCCACAGGGAGCAGGGTCTCCTTGGTGGAACCGGGGAGGAGCGGTACAAGCACAGCTGCAGCTTCCGCCCCCCCCCCCCCCCCCTCCCCCCCTCCCTCCCACCCCCCCCCCCCCCCCCCCCCCCCCCTCCACCCCCCCACCCCCCCCCCCCCCCCCCCCCCAGTTGTCTGTCTCCATTCCTCCACAAAATATGCACCCCTCCCTCCCTCCAGTCTCATGCTCCTCTCTTCATCGCACTTTTCCATCAGGTGCCCGAGTGATTACCAATAATAAGACCACGTAAATCACACAGAAAATCGGACCTACTGCTAACCTGCATCCTCCCTGGAACACATGGAAAGTCACTGACACGCTAAATAAGCAGACTCCCTGCATCCTCCCTGGAACACATGGAAAGCCACTGACACGCTAAATAAGCAGACTCCCTGCATCCTCCCTGGAACACATAGAAAGCCACTGACACGCTAAATAAGCAGACTCCCTGCATCCTCCCTGGAACACATGGAAAGCCACTAACACGCTAAATAAGCAGACTCCCTGCATCCTCCCTGGAACACATAGAAAGCCACTGACACGCTAAATAAGCAGACTCCCTGCATCCTCCCTGGAACACATGGAAAGCCACTGACACGCTAAATAAGCAGACTCCCTGCATGCTCCCTGGAACACATAGAAAGCCACTGACACGCTAAATAAGCAGACTCCCTGCATCCTCCCTGGAACACATAGAAAGCCACTGACACGCTAAATAAGCAGACTCCCTGCATGCTCCCTGAAACACATAGAAAGCCACTGACACGCTAAATAAGCAGACTCCCTGCATGCTCCCTGGAACACATGGAAAGCCACTGACACGCTAAATAAGCAGACTCCCTGCATGCTCCCTGGAACACATGGAAAGCCACTGACACGCTAAATAAGCAGACTCCCTGCATGCTCCCTGGAACACATGGAAAGCCACTGACACGCTAAATAAGCAGACTCCCTGCATGCTCCCTGGAACACATAGAAAGCCACTGACACGCTAAATAAGCAGACTCCCTGCATCCTCCCTGGAACACATGGAAAGCCACTGACACGCTAAATAAGCAGACTCCCTGCATCCTCCCTGGAACACATGGAAAGCCACTGACACGCTAAATAAGCATCCTCCCTGCATGCTCCCTGGAACACATAGAAAGCCACTGACACGCTAAATAAGCAGACTCCCTGCATCCTCCCTGGAACACATGGAAAGCCACTGACACGCTAAATAAGCATCCTCCCTGCATGCTCCCTGGAACACATAGAAAGCCACTGACACGCTAAATAAGCAGACTCCCTGCATGCTCCCTGGAACACATAGAAAGCCATCGACACGCTAAATAAGCAGACTCCCTGCATGCTCCCTGGAACACATAGAAAGCCACTGACACGCTAAATAAGCATCCTCCCTGCATGCTCCCTGGAACACATGGAAAGCCATTGACATGCTAAATAAGCAGACTGGGAGAGCAGCTTCCTAAAAAGGCGTCAGTGGTCAGATGCAAACGGACGGGGCTGCACAGTCACCTCCAATCCGACAGACACATGCATAGTTCCAGTCACAATGGCACCCAAGAGACAGAAAACCAATCGTGTCACTTCAACTCAAGCCCTTAAGGCATCAAAATACATGAACCCCACGCAGAATGTATTCGTTGCGATTAATCTACACTCGACTTTTTAAACAGGCCCTGGCATGCACGCACGTTTTCGACCTCATCCCTCAGTTAAGCAACCACTCCTACTGTGCAACTCCTGTTTTGGGCTGACCCTGGCTCTAAAGAAAATGTTCATGTTTTTCATGCACGCATGGAGGTCATTCAAATAAACCGTCACGTAATCGTCTAGCAAGTGGAAGCAAATGGAGAAAAATTCTTAACTGATGTAATTGCCACCACTGGTTTAGTCATCGGGTCCCGATGGGACATTGCATATACGAAGTGCTGCTGTCCACGCCAGTCCTAGATGCTTCACTTTTTCCCACAAGGCCACTGGAAAGCGATAGAAAATGGGTTTTCTCATCTTTCAGAGAGAACCTTTTGGTCCTATCTTAAATCTCTGCGACATTGCAAAGTCATTGACAGAAAGCAATGTCTCAAATTTCCCCCAATTTCAAGGTTGTCTGAGCGATTGCCAGACACGCGGAATGATTCGAAAAGTCTCTATGAGGAGGACCTTGTCATCTGGGGCTCGAATTCCTAAAGGTCAAGGCCATGGACTCTGGTGGCGTCTGACAGGACACGACAAGACCCTGTTTGAAGACGACCGGTTTTATAGGAAGCACATGCAGCGTATCTCAGAGAGTCAGTCAGTCAGGGCTGCAGAGACAAACGTGGATTGTGACGGCGCAACAACACGTCCAGAGGCAATCCGAAACAGGTGGGCGAGGAAGCCAGGGTTTGGAATACATCACGCCAGGTATCCCGAGTTAGTTCTGGTTGATGTAGGGATGGTCACACCAGTGGTTGGTAAAAGTAAGAGGACCTGCTAGCAATTTTGATAGCCGCTCTTTCGAAGCATTCGCAGTCTACTTTTCAGTCACGGGTGACTTGGACGCCTCACAATAGCTCTAACATCAATAGAGTTGTTTTCTTCGTCATCCAAAAGCATTAACAGTTTGAGTCATAAATTCGGTAGAATTTATAACAAACTGCAGCTGATCGTATAGTGAGCGTCTAACCCAGGTGTGTATTAAACAATCTTTCTCATGCCCCCAGTCAACCCGCGCACTTTGTATGAAATGCTAGCAGTCGCTTTACGACTCTCAGTTTTGAGGTCTCTTTTCACGAGGCGTATCGTGTGAAGCAATGTTGCAAATTCTCTATCACGTTTGTACCCGGCTTATTTCAGTGTTTCTAGATGCTCTTCCACGCAGTTAGAGAGGGCACATAACTTTAATCAGGCATGCCAAAATGTCGCAGTTGTTCCCAGTTCTAAAGAGAAAATGGGATTTCATTTCATAATCGCCCATTTTGTGTGTTGTAATATGACAGATAAGTGACATCAAACGCAGAAAATGCAGCGACGGGATGGCCGGACGTGTACAACATTTGCAAACAACATCGCCACAGCCACGTCTTCGCATTCGCCATGGGTGTGACCGCGCCTTGAGGCAAGGCGGGCATCTGCAGACCAACGTACGTCGTTAGAGTGTGCGATGAAACGCGCTATCTTCCACGTTAAAGCAAACACCCTCTGGTCGGGACTAGCCAACTTCGAAGAAGCCTGGGCGCCCCACCCCAGACGCAGGGTAAACAGCAAGGAGAGCCAGTGGACGACAGACAGATCCAAAGCAGGTACACTGTGAGTGGATGCGAGGAGAGGGAAGGGAGAGGTGGGGAGTGATCCGGTCACTGATCTGAGAGCAAAGCAATCATCACTTCAGGGTTCCAAGCAGGCCACTAGGATCCACTACCAAGTCCTCCGCTGCAATCTTCCCCGGACCCAGGCCAGGGCGGTAGGATGAAGTCATGAGTTGCAGGTGCTGGTGATGAGAGCTCTATCTAGCCACAGCTCTCAGCCTTCCCGCCTGATTGGCTTGAAACAAAACGCCTGCTTCCTGTCCGACAAAACACTTTGTTTGTAGATAACAAGCCTTCCTTTCATTCCTCGCCCTCCGCTGAAGAGGCGTTTGGGCGTAGAAGCCGAATTCATGACCCAAAGATGCCAGAACAAAAAAAAAAAGTGAATGTGAGGAGAAACAGCTTCGGTCAACATTAGCTAAGGGCCCAAGTATTTGAGGAGTAATTTACGAAGAAGTGAAGACGTCTTATTGCATCCACTTCACAAAGTGAAACTCAGAGGTGCTTAGATGTCGGAGTAAGAAGGGAAAAGAAAGGAAAGTTAGAAAGGGACTGCTACGATAGCACCCAAGACACGCCAGCTTTCTAAAACAACAAAGAGAAGTAGGACTAATGTGTGGAAGCGCATTTTTGCGAGGTGCGTACGTGTGCGCGCGTGCGTGCGCTTTTGTGCGCGCGTGCATGTGTGTGCGTGCGTGCGAGTATGTATGTGTAGACGAGTAGAATAGATAGACGATAAAAAACCGATGGTGAGGAAATAGGGGTGTTGTGCAACATGCATCAGCAATGAGCAGACGGAAAGAAACGTTCTGAAACCTTTCCATATTTCCATATTTGCCCCCTCTGAAACAGGGGTGGAGCATGCAGACGCAGGGAGCGGATTATTTTCCATAGCTGACCTCCACATGTCTGCACTCCACTGACACCGACGTCTGCCAGGCAGAGAGCTACGACACACATGCAATGTTGTTGCACCCAAGCTTGCCGTTCCACCACCACCCACCACTCACTCGCATCAAAGGAAGCCAGAAACACTGATGGCGACGCGGGGATAAACAGTTCTCCAAGTACAATATTTTCCTTGCAGGCTCGGCACTGCACCTTTCTACACTTCCTACGTGTTCGAGCCATGCATTGCAATGAAGCCACGTCGTACACACACGTCATGGTCAAGGGCTGAATGAGGAAGGAAGCTATGATGATGACAACAGTGACGGGAAAATCGATAAAGCTTCAATGATTAACTGCAGGATATCTCATTAATCACTGCACAGACACATAAAGCGATTTTTAAGTACACGCATAAAGCTTTGGATTTCAGTCCTAAAACCCACCGCCAGGAGCCATTCAAACATGCTGTATCTCTCTATTGCGCCAGTTGCTCAGCAGGTCCGAAACGATGGCCATGAAGTTCCATGTCCAAGTCTGAGAGAGATAGCGGGGACAGCTCCCCCTGTGCAGACAGTGGAATCACGGGAGCTCTGGAGTCCGACTGGGACACATCTGGTGCAACGCCACAGACGCCTCCAGGAGTCATGTGAATCATGGGGCAGTGCTGTTCGTCTCCAGCGCCGTTTCAGGTCAAAGGGCACGTCCGCCTTGAACGTCAGGCGACAAGACAGCGATCAGGTTTCACCGCAAGAATTCCCATCACTTGTGATTTACGGCGCAGCTTTTCAAAGGAACTGCCCTGTTTTCCCTCTCATGGCTTCCGACAGAGTCGTGCACACTTTAAACAAACTGACGTCACTGTCGCAACAAGTTCCGGGGACGGAGTCGTGGAGAGATTTCAGGCCAGTGATTGGTCGCTCTCGTCTGTCTTTCAAACAATGGGCACACGAGTACTGCAAGGCATAAAAGCACGTAGACAGACGGCCAGGCAGACCACTCACCTCAACTCTGTCCAAGGCACCCAGCAGGCCTCCTCCTGAGGAAGAGGACGACGACTGGGGCTTGGAGGATGTGGTGCTGGACTGGTACTGAAGATGCAGGCTTTCGCCAAAGTCCTCCTCTGTGGAGCGAACAATCTGACTGTCAGTGCTTAAAGGCGTAATTCATGTATACAAGAGGTCGCTGGTTTTTCATACCTTTGCTACCTGGAATCTGACCATTTCAATTGTACAATAATTCTTTCGCACTGTTTTGTATCACGAGATAGTCCCAACGGACATTGAATAACTTCAGAGAGAGAGAGAGAGAGAGAGAGAGAGAGAGAGAGAGAGAGAGAGAGAGGGAGAGAGAAAGAGAGAGAGAACAACCGAACGAATGTTTTATTGTATAGGCCTTCGGCCCAGTACAAGAACTCAGAATCACGAGCATAAATATCACATTTCACGGTGTAGACCTCCTTCTCATAAATGCATGGAGAGAGAGAGAGAGAGAGAGAGAGAGAGAGAGAGAGAGAGAGAGAGAGAGAGAGAGAGAGAGAGAGAGAGAGAGAGAGAGAGAGAGAGAAAGAGAAAAGAGAGACAGAGAGAGAGAGAGAAAGAAAAGAGAGGGGGGGGGGAAGGGAGGGAGAGAGAGAGAGAGAGAGAGAGAGAGAGAGAGAGAGAGAGAGAGGGGGGGGGGGGAGGGAGGGAGGGAGAGAGAGAATGCTGGTTGAACGTTCATGAGTTTGACACAACACGCAGTAACTGGCATATGGAGAGACTAAATGAACAGCGACGGAAGGGGGTAGATTAGGAAAGGCGTATCAAGGAAAAGCTGAGGAAAATAGACCCCAGAGCAAAGTTATTAAAAGCATGTTCTTTCCGGTCGATAGATTATCAAGTACAGATGTGGAGAGCAACATAAACATGCGAAGACTCAATCATAAGCATGCGTAGGAGCGTGCGATGTAAACTTTTCTTCTCTTCTTGGAAATGAATGTGTACACTGCCAAGAATTTGATTCTGCCAGTGACAAAGTTCACACAACAAAGCGTTACTTCAGACCGAAAGTGTTACTAAGGTGCCCAAAAATGTCGTCTTAACTCAAAGATTATCCATATTTTTATAAATCGCCATGTTTCAAAGATTGACGCCTTCACTACAAGCGACTCATTCTGCAAGCAAAGACCCAAGGGTTTCAAAATGCTTTGCAGACTCGACGCACTTTTAGTTTACCCGCACACATTGCTCCCAGATGGCCGAGTGATAAAAACTGCCATAAACAAATGTCCCTGGTTTGTTAGTTCCCTTTTCGGAAGTGTTATGCTACAGCTGAACTCAAATAAACCAAATATTGCGTGGCATTAAACACAAATGAAACGATCTGGGACTGCCAAAAATAGACGAGTGATAAACTCGCGGTGTTTAAAAGCAATTACAGCTAGCTCTAGCTCTTTGGTAACTCGGCCCTAACTATGTTTACTTTTTCTTTGGGGGTGGGTGGGAGTAGGGGTGGGGGTGGGAATATGATGGGGTGGGTGGGAGTAGATGGGGGACGGGTGGAGGTAGGAGGGGGTGGGTGGAGTAGGAGGGGGTGGGTGGGAGTAGGATGGGGTGGGTGGGAGTAGGTGGGGTGGGTAGGAGTAGGAGGGGTGGGTGGGGGTAGGAGGTGGTGGGTGGGAGTAGAAGGGGGTGGGTGGGAGTAGGAGGAGGGAGTGGGTGGGTGGGAGTAGGAGGGGGTGGGTGGGAGTAGGAGGTGGTGGGTGGGAATAGAAGGGGGTGGGTGGGAGTAGGAGGAGGGAGTGGGTGGGTGGGAGTACGAGGGGGGTGGGTGGGAGTAGGAGGGGGGGGGGGGGTTGGGTGGGAGTGGCAGTGGGATGGGGAAGGAATGTGGCTTTCTTGCTGTCAGTGACATATATAAAATCAGCAACAAATGTCAAAGGAGCTCATACGGTGGGACTGTAAAACCATACAGGTCACAAATCATGGGCACGCATGGTCCTAAAGGCCTCTGGAAGTCCTCATAGGAAGAATGCTGGTCATGCACAACCTTATCTCCTGCAGTGATAGTCGCTTACGCAGATTGAGAGCCATGTGATAGAGAAGTATTTCTGGAATACTCAATGTGCATCAAACGAGTAAACAGCTGTACTTTCTCAGCAGTCTCAAGTCTAAAGGCGATTCAAAATGTAATGTTTCTTAGTTCGGCAGTTTTCTCTCGAGGTTTTGTGTGTCTTTTTTCTACAGGTAATGGAAAATCCATGTCCATGCAACCCATCCACCGCAAATAAAGCACACACGTTTGCAATCAGAGCGGCTATTTGAAGACAGCGTGCAGGCAGTGATGGGATCTGAAGAGGCGGTGTAGATAGGGGAAGCGCGGGCACCAGATAAGTCCCTCATTAGCTACAGTCAGAAGATAGACTCCTCTGGGGATGACGTGAGAGGGATGCAGCCTGCCCCAGGCACATCTACTTCGGGACTGCTACTGGCACTGAGAAATCGACCTGACTGTACTCTATAGGAAATAATTTCCTTTTCCAAATGTATTAAAAAGAAGAGAGAAAAAACCCCGGAGAGGAATGGTGTTGGACAAAAAGAGTATTAGTAAACTGACAGTGACTACGAGGAAGGCAGCACAACTGCAAATGTAAATACTCATTATTTAACATTTAAGAGGAAAAAAAGAAAGAAGAGAAACATGAAGTTACAAATAATTGCATGCCTTGAGTTTTCCATCATTCTGACAGCCAAGCAAATGGAAAGATACTCTGTACAATTCAACTCAGGAAAGAGCTGGTACTGCATGCATGCCAGAAATATTCATGCAGCCGTCGCCATGGCAACGTGTACCAAGCCGGGAGGGAAGCAGTGCATGCCAGGTGTGCACGCATGTGCATACATGCATTTCTTTGCCCGAGTCCATCAAACCAAGGGCTGGGCAGAAAAGGTCGTCACCATTTCGCGTGACCACATCTAAACAGACCAATAGAGCTCACACCATCCATATCTTGGAAGGAAAGCCAAAGACAAAGGGCCATTGAAGAGAAAAGGGGGAGGGGAAGGGGAAGGGGGTGGCAGAGTGCGTGGGGTTGGGGGAGGGGAGTGGTGGTAGGGGGTAAGAGGTTGACGGGCACAAAAAATCGGGCCACTAACGGAGTAACGCATTGCCCTAACTCATGTAACATGTACTACTGTTATATTATCATCTTTCATTTATCCAACTGCTTGAGTGCTTTTCTCTTTGTGTGTTTGTTTGTTTTTAATAAGTCGTAATTTTTTTAATATATAATGAATCTTTAAAAGGTAAAACATAAGATTACACCCATTACTGTTTTTGTGACAGCTAAAACTAACCATCCTCATGTTTCAATCAAAGCTGATACACACATGCAAGATAAGCACATGTTATATAGTCTTTGTTGCAATCTGACGTCTTTACGGACATAGATAAGTACTGTGTTATTGCTTGTTAAAATGAACACAATCATCTCCCAAAGAATACTACAGAACAATACAAATCTCTTCTCTATCTCCATATACGGTACAGTCCTAATTGATTCAAGGACGATATTGGCGGGGGAACAAATATGTTTGGATGCAGCATTTTAGATAATCGTGGTACATCTTTTCCTCAACTCTTTTTCAGTTTGAAGTGGCGCCATTTTGAATGGAAAACGTTCCTCCTAGTTGCTGTATTGGCATACATACCTTTCACTTTTCACTCATCTCTGTGTGATATTTTTACTTTTCAGCAACTTCCTCACTAAGAACTCTTTCATTTCAAATTTCCAACTCATCATTCGTCAAGAAGAAAATGTATGAAAAACTTTTACTTATTCAAACTCTGATTTATGGAAGATGTTATGTGATTATGAAAAACATCGACCATCACGGTCATTGAAATACAGAAGACAATAACAAGAAACCCCCCAAAAACTTGACAACTATTTCACAAAAAAGCAACGTCTGGTGGTGAGAATAGATTTCTCTGAGAGAGAGAGAGAGAGAGAGAGAGAGAGAGAGAGAGAGAGAGAGAGAGAGAGAGAGAGAGAGAGAGATGGAAGTATGGAAGAACTAGCAATGACATTATATACTAAGAAATGCTTTACACATTTTTCCTACCAAAATACATGTGCCCTTGACCCAAGATCAAGGTCATCCAAGGTCATGCAACACAAATCTGTTAATTCAAGACATAGGAAGCACAATGGTGCTTATTGGCACTTTCTACCATGAGATAATAATTATGGTCACTTTTAGTGGTTCACTACCCCATTTTGGTCACATTTCATAAGGGTCAAAATGACCTTGACCTTGATGATATGTGACCAAATGTGTCTCATGATGAAAGTATAACATGTGCCCCACATAATTATTAAGTTTGAAACAGTTATCTTCCACAGTTCAGGGTCAAGGTCACTTCAAAATATGTATACAATCCAACTTTGAAGAGCTCCTGTGACCTTGACCTTGAAGCAAGGTCAACCAAACTGGTATCAAAAGATAGGGCTTACTTTGCCCTATATACCATATATAGGTGATGTATCCATTCTCAAAAACGTCGGAGAAAATTTAGAAAATGTGAAAAATGGTTGTTATTTAGACAACATTTATGGCCCCTGCGACCTTGACCTTGAAGCAAGGTCAAGTCACTATGTATGTTTTTTGAGGCCTTGTCATCATACATCATCATGCCACATTTGGTATTGATAGACTTAATAGTCTCCGAGAAAAATCCAACGTTAAAGTTTTCGGACGCCCGGACGCCCGGACGGACGAAACGGGTGAGTACATAGACTCACTTTTGCTTCGCATGTGAGTCAAAAAGTGACAGAGCGAGCGGGAGAGGATGCCTTTGTTTTGTACACTTTTTAGTTAGAGGGCCACTGAAAGACCAAAAAACAATCATCTAAAGTGACCCTCTCATCAGAGAAGAATATAAAGAAACAAAACCACTATATATTGGAAGAACAGAGATCCCACACTGCCAACACTTCCACTTACTGGGCTCCTTGAGGCTGGGCATGTGCGTATCCACCAGGGAAGCGGGCTGGAGGGGGGGAGTGGGGCGGGCAGAGGGGGTGGGGAGGAAGGAGGCCCCCTGGCTGCCAGCCCGTGCCCCCCTGCCCAGTCTTCTGCTCGTAGTTGGCGCTGGCAGCTGCCGGTATAGCGAAAAATGACTCCTCAGTCGAACGGCAGTGCTATGACTTTGGGCTGATGACGATGACGACAATGACTCAGACGATGATGATGATAACGATGATGACGATGACGAGAGTCTGCACGTTACAGAAAACTTGCAACAAGTGTGTACGTTTATCACGCTGGTGACATCTTTAGTAAAACACGGAATGTACTGTAGTAGAATTCAATAGTTATTTATCTCCACGGAATTTTTTACTTTTAAAAATCCACTTTGCAACTAGCACAAACAACTTAACATTCTTTTTTTTTTACTTTACGAAGTTTTAAATTTTAATCCTAAATCCAGACAATAATACCTTCAAACGGTGGGAAAACTGAGTTTACAAGGGTGGGCAGTCTCCACTGACCGTGTTTTCCGCGTGTCTGAAGAAGGCGGTCAGGTCCCTCAGGCACAGCCCAAACTTGTCGTACGTCTTGACGCGGGGCTTCATCCACAGGGGCAGCTGGCTGATGGACATGGGGGACGCAAACCTGAAACAAGCAGAACGGCACTTCTATCCTTCTGCAATGATGGCAACCCTTCCCGGTGTCCTCGCTTCCAAGGGGGCAAACCGTCGGGGTAAACAACAACAAAGGCGACAACAATAACAACGATGACGACGCTGACAGCAACGATGCCGACAACAACGACTACAATAACGACGACGACGACAACAAAAACGACTACAATAACGACGATGACGACGGCGACGACAACAGCGACAACAACGACGACAACAACGCCGACGACGGCAACAACGACGACAATGACGACGACAATGACGACGACATCAGCGACAAAAACAACAACGTCGACGACGGCAACGACGATGAAGACAACGACGACGACAACGACAACGACGACGATAACGACTACAACAACAACAGAATTATTTCACGTAGGATGGCTGAAAGATGTAGACATTTATCAGATCGTTGCACAGGGAAGTGTATAAATGCTAACGGAATACTGGTTTCTTCACACAACCTTTTGCCACAGCATCTGTACACTGTACACTGCCACACCACTGGGTGCATGCATAAGGCCTAAGTATAAAATAGCTGTAGTTACAGTAACCCGACCGACCCTTTTTGGGGGGGGCCGACCCTAAATGTTTTCTTTGATTGTGCAAAACGATAAGATAATAAGGGGGGGGGGGGGGGGGTTAGAGTGTGTGTGTGTGTGTGTGTGTGTGTGTGTGTGTGTGTGTGTGTGTGTGTGTGTGTGTGCGTGCGTGCGAGCGTGTGTGCAAGCGTGTGTAGAAATCGATGATAATCAGCGATTTGTATGTTGTCCAATCTCCTCTGCCTTATGAGCACTCGGGGAATCCACTATCTAAGTAGCAAATCAGTTTTTTAAGCAAAACAGAAAATGTGAGTTATAGTCAATCTGGCCTCTCTGTCTCTGCCTCTCTCTCTCTGTCTCGGCCTCTCTCTCTCTCTCTCTCTCTCTCTCTCTCTCTCTCTCTCTCTCTCTCTCTCTCACACACACACACACACACACACACACACACACACACTCCTACCCATCCTATTTTTTCTTGCTATGCTACCGTAACCACAACTATTTTTTCTTTTAGCACAAGTTCTGGTGAAAGAAAAACTGTGGTGTGAGAAGGCATCCTCACTTCAGACTTGGGGGGCAAAACCATCCACAAGTTAGCACAAGTTCTGGTGAAAGAAAAACTGTGGTGTGAGAAGGCATCCTCACTTCAGACTTGGGGGGCAAAACCATCCACAAGTTAGCACAAGTTCTGGTGAAAGAAAAACTGTGGTGTGAGAAGGCATCCTCACTTCAGACTTGGGGGGCAAAACCATCCACAAGTTAGCACAAGTTCTGGTGAAAAAAAAACTGTGGTGTGAGAAGGCATCCTCACTTCAGACTTGGGGGGCAAAACCATCCACAAGTTAGCACAAGTTCTGGTGAAAGAAAAACTGTGGTGTGAGAAGGCATCCTCACTTCAGACTTGGGGGGCAAAACCATCCAGTCCAGGACAAATTGACGACAGATGATTCCAGACAGAATCCCAGACACATAGCCTTCAAGAAAGTCAGACTAACCTTTCGTCACAGAGCAGGATGGCGCCGTAGTCCTGTCTGTGTCGGATGACGCGGCCGATGGCCTGGTTGACCGCCCTGGTGGCCTGCTGTCGGTACCACTCCTCCCCTGACAGCGTCTGGACGGGAGGAAGGTCAAGTCCATCAAGCTCTCTCTCTCTCTCTCTCTCTCTCTCTCCCCCCAATCTCTGTCTGTGTGTGTGTGTCTCTCTCCACACACACACACACACACACACACACACACACACACACACACACACACTGTCTGCCTGTCTCTGTCTGTCTGTCTCTTTCTCTCGTTTGCTAAACAAGACGACGCTGATCATGTAATTGCTTTGCAATTTCTTCTTCTTCTTTTTCTTCTTCTTCTTCCTCTTTGTCTGCACGACACTTTGGACAATCATTCATTTATTGTAGTCTTTTGTATAACGCATAAACCACATTGCATGCAAATAACGGCTAGACAATTGTACTTTGCACCGAGAGTTGATTCATAAGCCACAACAAGATTAGGCCAAAAAAATGGTGTGGTTACGGTAACCCGACCTACCCTATTCTGGGGCGCCGACCCTACATCTTTTTATTGAAAATGTTGAAGTTTTTTTTAAATATCAAAGTTGTGGGTTGAGGGAGAGATCGATCGTTCAGTCTCAGGAAACAACCTGTGTAGGGCGCAAAGGGAAGTAACTTACCTCGTTCCTCAAGCATCGTTCTGAAAACAAACAAAAATGGCGTGCCGCGAACGTTTGGTGGCGACTGTTACCTCAAAAGGTGACCATCAAAACGGCAAGAAGCAGATTTCCGCATATCCAGAGACGGCATCGATGACGGAAGTTTTTCTTAACATTCATCTCGAATTGAACATGAAAAAATATGGGGTGGTCGCTCGTGGCTACGGTGATGCGACCGCATGCAAAGCAGATGGGGATGGGTTTGAGTTGACTTGGGGTTTGACTGTTGGAGAGGTCGGGGACACGTTTGGACTGAAGGCGATACATTTCAAATGTGAAGTTTTGCAAGCCGAGAGTGAGGAAGAAGAAGATCAACATGCAGCACAAGTTCCTGATGCATTTCAATTACATCTGGTTCACGTTAGGGGCACCGATGGTTGGTCACATGATACTGACACTAGAAGGACAGACAATCTCATATCAGCCATATCTTCACTGGTAAGTCAATGCTTTTCTTTACCTAATTCCAAGAGAAGTTAAGTCAAAATTGTTCAAATGGAATATCCGCTGTCTGTTCGCACACTTATTTCCAAGTCGAGTAGGTTTAATTTGGTTTCCACGAGGAATAAAAAGTATTTTTAACAAGTTATTGCCGACCTACCTACCCTATTTTTTGTGGCTATGTTACCTTAACCACACCTTCTTTTTTTGGGCCTTAGTAAAATTATGCACATCAATCAATCTAATAAATCACATTCTGGTGCTATGGGTTTAGAAGAAAAATGAAGAAAATTTCGAGTTCACGGTGAAGGACGGTGTCCTGGTGTAGATAAGGCAAGTGCCCAGATCTTTGGTTGATTCCGTCACGAGAAAAGGTTCAAAGCATGCACACCTTGTCCTTGGAACTGGAGTGCATCTCCTGCAGGAACTTCATCTTGAGCACCACCCTGGGGTCCATGCGTGGGGGGAAGGGCAGTCCCGTGATGACCACAGCACGCCCGTTGTTGTCCGCAAAGTCCAGCCCCTCGCTCACCTGCAGTTCAGACAGCCAGGGTACAGTACAGACAGCTTTGGTACAGTACAGTGATAGTACAGTACAGAGAGTCTTGGTGCAGTACAACCTTGGTATAGTACAGACAGCCTTGGTACAGTACATTGATAGTACAGTACAGGCAGTCATGGTGCAGTACAGTGATAGCACACTACAGACAGCCACAGTGCAGTACAGACATCCTTGGTACAGTACAGACAACCTTGGTACAGTACATTCAGCCTTGGTACAGTACAGACACCCTTAGTACAGTTCAAACAGTCACGGTACAATACAGACAGCAGTGGTAAAGTACAGCCTTGATACTGTGCAGACAGCAATTGTACAGTAATACAGACATGGTTCAGTACAGACAGCAATGATACAGTACAGTCAAGGTACAGTACTGACAGCAATGGTACAGTACAGATAGCAATGGTACAGTAGTCACGATGCAATACAGACAGCAATGGTACAGTGCAGCCGTGATACTGTGCAGACAGCAATGGTACAGTAATACAGACATGGTTCAGTACAGACAGCAATGATACAGTACAGTCACGAATCACGGTACAGTACAGACGGCAATGGTACAGGACAGTCATGGTGCAGTACAAACAGCAATGGTATCGTACAGAAATGGTGCAGTGCAGTCATGGTACACTACAGACAGCTATGGTACAGTACAGTCATGGTACAGTACAGACAGCAATGGTACAGTAGTCACGGTATAGTACAGACAGCAATGGTACAGTGCAGTACAGTCACAGTACAGTACAGACAGGAATGGTACAGTACAGTCACGGTACAGTAGAGACAGCCATGGAACAGTACAGAAACGGTGCAGCACAGTCACGGTACACTACAGACAGCAATGGTACAGTACAGTCATGGTACAGCACAGTAGTAGGACACAGGCTCTACCCAACTCACGTACTGTGTGCTTGGATGAGACATGTATGCATGCAGTCACAAGAAGAGCAGACACAATGCATTCGAATGCATGTAGTGAGTGTGAAAGAGCATTCTCGTTGTAGCACAATGCAAATCGTTCTTTCCCTGTGTGTCCATCCGAGTTTGTACTTGTATGTATGTCTGCCTGCTTCCTCGTCAGTCCGTCCCACTGTCTATCCGTTGCCTGTTTCAGTGTGTCCGTCAGTTTCCCTCTCTAGCTCCTTCCTCCTGCCCCTCTATCTGTCTCTGTTTCTCTCTCTTAAACACACACACTCACACATTTACACACACACACACACACACACACACACACACACACACACACACACACACACACACACACACACACACAAACGCATCCAGGAGGCACACTAAAGTCTTCGGTGCCTCCCATTCTCCCTTACTTCCTTTCCTGCCATCGGATCAGCACTTTTCACTTTCCTCCTTTCCCAAGCTCTGTTGGCGGAAAACCCTCCAGTCCCGTGATAAGCGAGCACAGCCTGTCCTCCAGGCATCTTCATCTATCAGCGTGCCTCGTTCTTCAATAAACATGCATCCTTTCATTTCTTCATATTCCACTTTTCCATATTTTAATCCCTTGACCCAGATGAACAAATCCAATAGCATTTGCATTGAGACCAACAACAAGGGAGACAACACATTCCAAAAGATATGGGCACTTATGAATGTTTCTCCAAGCAGCGTCTCTAGAAAAGGAAATATCTCAGTGTTTTCTACAAACTTGTGAGACGCTATCAACACGCACCCTAACATCAGAGGAGCGAGAGAGAGCAATCCATGGCGGCACCAAGGGTCTGCAGATGCAGGAAGGGAAAACGGAGTCTTGTGGCCAGACTGACGTTGTGTCAGTGCACAGGACCCAAAGACCCTATGAGCCGCAGGAACATCAAGGCTCTTCAAGCACACGAGGTGCAAGGCCTTGCCGTCTGCCCAAGATACGGTGTCCTGATAGACACACGGTACAGGCACAGCAGTGTCCTTAGGTTCTTCAGATGCTGAGCAAACAATCCTCACAAATCTGCGCGCACACACGCACGCACATACACACACAAACACGCACGCACGCGCGCGCGCCCACACACAATTACAGCCGTTTGCCGAGGGTTCCTTTACTAGATCAGAGTTTGTAAGCAGCTGGAGTGAAACGGAAGCTGATTCCACATCCAACTTGCAGAATTACAGAGATGGAATCTACGTTCAAGAGCAATTCTAGATCGACAAGCTCGTGGGTCCCACGCCTTTTGACCTGAGACAAGTTTCCCAGGACTATGGATTTGCAATCCAAAGCAATCAAAAGGGCGTTTCCGGTATTAGTTTAAAGTGGTCGCTGTGTAAACATGCAGTGTAAACATGCAGTGTAAACATGCAGTGTAAAATGCAGTGTAAACATGCTGTGTAAACATGCGGGAGTCAGTATCAAATTTATGACAAAAAAGCAATATCTGGATTTGGAAACGGATTTCTTACAAGAACGGACTGACTGGGCTTTGCGTATGATTACAGCGATCACATAAACAAATACCTTTTTTTAAACCACGGAAACGCATTTTGGATTGCATATCCATAGGCGAGAGACAGACAGACAGACAG
The DNA here is from genome assembly GCA_034096865.1 of Theodoxus fluviatilis. NCBI lineage: Eukaryota > Metazoa > Mollusca > Gastropoda > Cycloneritida > Neritidae > Theodoxus > Theodoxus fluviatilis. The sequence goes on from JAWQFJ010003027.1 coordinate 20,704, forward strand.
AGAGAGAGAGAGAGAGAGAGAGAGAGAGAGAGAGAGAGAGAGAGAGAGAGAGAGAGAGAGAGAGAGAGACAGACAGACAGACAGACAGACAGACAGACAGACAGACAGACAGACAGACAGAGACACTGAGAGAGAGAGACACAGATATGAGGCTGAGATCTGTGACTGCCGATCCCAAGCCTGGCTCCCCTGAGGTAAGCGCATTTCTTTGATAAGGAGGGACTGTCGGCAGGTCGAGAGAGACGCCCACCACCAGTCTCTTGAGAGACCCCATACCATCTGGGGGAGAGATCACTGTCAGTGTCACCACGGTCTTAGCAGCTCCTATACCCATGGGTAAAAATAAAGTTGTGGAATGCAGCAGCGATTTTGTCTCATGCCTGGGCCCTTGTACCATCAAGCCTTGCCTCCACCCTCATCACACACACACACACACACACACACACACACACACACACACACACACACACACACACACATATATATATATATATATATATATATATATATATATATATATATATATATATATATATATATATATATAGAGAGAGAGAGAGAGAGAGAGAGGGAGGGAGGGAGGGAGGGAGGGAGAAAGAGATAGAGGGAGGGAGAGACAGACAGACAGACAGACAGACAGACAGACAGACCTGCAGGCAGACAGAGAGACAGAGAGACAGAGAGACAGAGAGACAGAGAGACAGACAGACAGACAGACAGGCAGACAGACAGACACACAGACAGACAGACAGAAGGTGGGTGATAGCCTGAGCTGCACTAAGACAGGCTGATGATGAGGGAGATGGAGAAAAGACGGGAGGTGGAATGTAGGAAAAGCCAAAGCGGGTAACATCTACACTGAAAGCGTGTCGTTCTTAATGTACACTGAGGAGATTTAAGGCTTGGCAGACGTTCGAAACACGCTTCCACACTGTAAAAAATTGTGACGCGTCATGTGTTTAAGAAGATCCGTCATGTGTTTAAGAAAGTGCTTAATAAACACATCACCCGTTTATGATGGACATCACCTAAACACATCAACATGTTTATGTGTTTATGAATGAACTCGCACTTAAACACATCGACATGTTTATGTGTTTATGAATGAACTCGCTCATGGCTTTAATTAAAGTATAATTCCAAACTGAGGTAGATTTAGTCTAATACAATCATGTAGTTACTTACTTTATTTGCTTTCAACATTTTAATATGTATGGTTTGTCTTTTCTAACCTCCAAATGTTCGTTATTCAGCTCATTTCGATTGTTTACAGGATAAACTATGCAAAACTTTGTAATGCGGCACTGGTATCGCTCAAATTTAAGTATCATTCATCATTAAGTGATGTGTACTGGAGGAATAAACCATGAATTTAGTTTGCAATATTAAATATCTGCAAATTTGCACTGTGCCACAAAAATCTTAAACACATTGGCAGTTAAACGGATCAGGTGTTTACATCAAAGATCCGTTGTGCGCATGTGCGCAAGTTTCAGCCTTTCCAATCGCCGCCATTTGCATTGAGCCCGAGGTGAAGTTTTTCGTTGAATTTCGATCATGTTTATATCAGCTCAATGCAGAAATCGCAGAAAACGCGTCGAATGTTGCAGCGCGCTAATCGTTGCACACATTTTCACTATTTCAGTAGTGATTGAGATGCATGTACAGCCTGACCCACTTACTCGATTGAGTGAATCATTCAGCCTTTACTGCCATGTTAATTCCGATCAGATCGTGAAATACAACTTTTTGAAGGTGAGTGATTGTTCGACGACTGCTGCCTCCATGCTCCTCTTAATTCTTCCGCAGACTCACTGCTTGCAGTCAGTGGAACTCTATCCGAATCTCTGCCGATATCACTTTCAATCGCTGAATCGGAGAATCGGCAGCTATCTCGTATCTGTTCGCCGACTGGCGATTGCTACCTCCATCGTCCATGCACCTCTTAAATCTTTCTCAGACTCACTGCTTGCAGTTAGTGTGAATCATCCGAATCTCTGTCGATATCGCTCTCAATCAGCAGCTATCTGTTGGTTTATCAAAGTTCAACAACGATTTAGGCGAGTCAGTCGGCGTCGAGCACCTTAAAGGCAGTGTGTGCGTGTGTGGTCAAAGGGCAGTTAACTCTTCACTTCAACACAGTGGAAAGACTTCATAACACTCAGTGTGAGTTGCTGCTTGTTGTAATAAATTCACCTGTGAATTCTACATTAAGAAACTCTTGATACTGCATGCTTTCCATGATTTTGCTCTAAATGTTTTGGGCAACCTCTTGACCGAATGAGTAATTCAGAATTTTTCTTAATCTATAGATTTTGTTTGTGATGGTTGCCCATGATTGTATACATTCATGGATGTTGCTAGTGGTTTTCTCTCTCTCCCACCATCCCCTATCAGTCTGAGTTACAATGCATCTCAATGACTGTCCTTTTCCATTTCTGTCATGTTGTCAGTGGTTCTCTCTCTCCCACCATCCCCTATCAGTCTGAGTTACAATGCATCTCAATGACTGTCCTTTTCCATTTCTGTCATGTTGTCAGTGGTTCTCTCTCTCCCACCATCCCCTATCAGTCTGAGTTACAATGCATCTCAATGACTGTCCTTTTCCATTTCTGTCATGTTGTCAGTGGTTCTCTCTCTCCCACCATCCCCTATCAGTCTGAGTTACAATGCATCTCAATGACTGACCCTTTCCATTTCTGTCATGTTGTCAGTGGTTCTCTCTCTCCCACCATCCCCTATCAGTCTGAGTTACAATGCATCTCAATGAGTGAATGACTGACCCTTTCCATTTCTGTCATATTGTCAGTGGTTCTCTCTCTCCCACCATCCCCTATCAGTCTGAGTTACAATGCATCTCAATGACTGTCCCTTTCCATTTCTGTCATGTTGTCAGTGGTTCTCTCTCTCCCACCATCCCCTATCAGTTACAATGCATCTCAATGACTGACCCTTTCCATTTCTGTCATGTTGTCAGTGGTTCTCTCTCTCCCACCATCCCCTATCAGTCTGAGTTACAATGCATTTCAATGACTGACCCTTTCCATTTCTGTCATATTGTCAGTGGTTCTCTCTCTCTCTCCCACCATCCCCTATCAGTCTGAGTTACAATGCATCTCAATGACTGTCCTTTTCCATTTCTGTCATGTTGTCAGTGGTTTTCTCTCTCTCTCCCACCATCCCCTATCAGCCTGAGTTACAATGCATCTCAATGACTGACCCTTTCCATTTCTGTCATATTGTCAGTGGTTCTCTCTCTCCCACCATCCCCTATCAGTCTGAGTTACAATGCATCTCAATGACTGACCCTTTCCATTTCTGTCATATTGTCAGTGGTTCTCTCTCTCCCACCATCCCCTATCAGTCTGAGTTACAATGCATCTCAATGACTGTCCTTTTCCATTTCTGTCATGTTGTCAGTGGTTTTCTCTCTCTCCCACCATCCCCTATCAGTCTGAGTTACAATGCATTTCAATGACTGACCCTTTCCATTTCTGTCATGTTGTCAGTGGTTTTCTCTCTCTCTCCCACCATCCCCTATCAGTCTGAGTTACAATGCATCTCAATGACTGACCCTTTCCATTTCTGTCATGTTGTCAGTGGTTCTCTCTCTCCCACCATCCCCTATCAGTTACAAATTATGCATCTCAATGACTGACCCTTTCCATTTCTGTCATGTTGTCAGTGGTTCTCTCTCTCCCACCATCCCCTATCAGTCTGAGTTACAATGCATCTCAATGACTGACCCTTTCCATTTCTGTCATATTGTCAGTGGTTCTCTCTCTCCCACCATCCCCTATCAGTCTGAGTTACAATGCATCTCAATGATGGTCCTTTTCCATTTCTGTCATGTTGTCAGTGGTTTTCTCTCTCTCCCACCATCCCCTATCAGTCTGAGTTACAATGCATTTCAATGACTGACCCTTTCCATTTCTGTCATGTTGTCAGTGGTTTTCTCTCTCTCTCCCACCATCCCCTATCAGTCTGAGTTACAATGCATCTCAATGACTGACCCTTTCCATTTCTGTCATGTTGTCAGTGGTTCTCTCTCTCCCACCATCCCCTATCAGTCTGAGTTACAATGCATCTCAATGACTTTCCATGATTTTGCTATACATTTTTGGGGCAACCTCTTGATCGAATGAGTAATTCAGAATTTTTCTTAGTCTATTGATTTTTTTGTGATGGTTGCCCATGATTGTATACATTCATGGATGTTGCTATTTTGTAGAAGAATGTGTTACTGATGAGAAAACCAATAAAAGGTGAGTGATCATTGCCTCTGTATTTTTTATTCCTTTTTTTAATACCAGGGGGGTGATTTGTCACAAGTTAACTCCCTTGTCTCAAGGATATCCACTTAAAATAAACAAACACGTCTCAAGGCCAAGAGACTACTTGCAATAACCTCTGTCCATTCAACCATCAGAATAAAGCCAAAAACTTATTTCTCCCTCAAAATGGCTAATTCCCATCTCTGAGTGTTAAATGCATTCCATACGATTTATCAAATTCATTCTGTCTTTCCAGATTCTGTCCACGATGCTGTCTGCCCTTCCCTGCCCGTTGCCCCAAGCATGCCTGCAGCCACCTTGGTCTGGCAGCTGACAGGTCTTCCTGATGTAAAATTCAATTTGCAGACAAGCACATGTTTATATCCTGCATTTTTTCATATTCGATGATTGATATATAGATTTTCAAGGAGAATAGCTGGCCAAAGGGACCTTCTCATGACAAAGTAAACATTATTGTATTATTTAAAGTATAAGGAGGTTAAGACATATCTGTAAATGACTGTTTCATTTATTGTAGATAATTGAAGATTTCCTGCAGCCAGGATGAGGAGAAGATGCTGCAGCCAGGATGAGGAGAAGATGCTGGAGCAACTTCAAAGTTTCTTTGACACCCTGATGTCAAAATGTCCAGCAACTTCTCAGGTATGTTACCATGAAGTTACATAGAAAATTTCCTTTATGGTTTTAGTATCAACAGTTTCTGATTCATTGCATTTGCTAGATATCTGGATTCATTGAGAATGAAATGCTGCAGATTATCCTGCACTCCTCAACTTAATGATGTACCATCATGTGATGTTAAGCAAGCCCAGGCTTTCTTGTTTTATGCCATCCATCACAATACCAGATTTGTGCATGGTTACTAGAACCATGAAGCTGATCGAAAACTCTTCCCAGTCAATCTTTTCCCATGGCTACCTCTTTAAATTTGATGTATCAATAGCAGGCTCTGAGAAAAGTGCAGGCTACAGCACAATAAATTTTCATTCCACAAATGTATATAGAATAACCTCTCTGTTGACTGATAGAACCTGCTTAATATGCTTGGGTACATTTCCAGTGTTTTGCTTTTTCACTCAAGTTCATACAGTAATAGAAAATAGATTCAGTAAGTCAACGCACTGTGTGTTTGCAGCAGTACCTATTGATATTTTCTCTCTTTTTTTTCTCTCAGGGAACAAGGACTGCAATGACCCTTGCAGCCTGGAGCTACCTCGAGACAAATACTGCCTTCAAGAAAGGGAAAGGCCTAAAACACAGCCTGTGCTGCAGATGAAAGAGGTTAATTCTGTTTTCAATATCATAATCCTTTTTAACATTATTACTTTCCCTCCTCCAGGTCATCAATCTACTGTATCTGCTTTCTGTTGTTTATACTTGTCCTTTCACTTTTTCCTTCTTATCGTCCTCTTGAATGCTCTTAATCCTGCTCTTCCTCACTTCCTGCCTGTCATCTTCCTCCATCTTCCTTCCCTCTCCTCCTTTCTTTAGTTTCCTCTCCTGGTTTCTTTTCCTCAGTTCTTGCACTTTTTTCCTTCAGTCTGACTCAAGTTCTGTGCTTTTAGATAGAGGCTGACATCACTCTATATGCCATATAATCAGACCATGTAAGGCGAGAGAGTTTTTTTGGATCAGTTGAATGGTTTCAGTTGCAGTTTTTGCAGTCTCCCATGTGTTTGTTACTTTTTGCCTCATACAGTTCAGAATGAAGAAAATGCCCACACATGCTAAAACTTGTTTAACAGGCTGATTAACAAGAGTTGGCAGTTAACTTATTAATATTTCAGTAAACATAACTGGTTGGATGGCCACAAGTCTGACATGGCATATGTTTTTCTTAAAATGATCATGAAATGGATATGCTTGTATTGGTATTGCTAATATTTTTACATTCATCTTGTCTTGGTTTTTATCCAGTCACTAAAGTCCAGATGCCCAAAATGTCTGAGGCAGTCCAGATTTGAAAAGTCCACTTTAACTTGACAGTTGACATTATGGATTTAAGATACCGTAAACAACCCACATACCTCCACCACAAAATTTGGCATTATTTTGGGGATGGATTTGATGTTGACCCTCCCAACAGCAACTTATAAAGTGAGTGCTCTGAACATGCATATAAGAATTGTAGTTGTTATATTTACTGACTGTTTTTTGGAGGGGTCTAAGTTCTCTTTATTCAATTTCAGGACATTTCAACTGACAACTGGGAGAAAGAAACCACGTCTGCAGCTGCTTCCCCTCCCAGATTGATTATGTGTTTTTGAGAGATGGAGAGCTGAATGGTGCAACCATTGCTGGTGACGGCTCCAGAATTTTCTTGGAAACTACAAGTGTGGAGAAGACCTTTCTGGCTCTCATCTCCACCTATTATGTCACTGATCTGGACTATCCCGAATCTATTGCAATGTCCTTGGGGTGTTGCGGCAGTTTGCTGTAGGGGACCCATACATTGGTGAAAAAATCAACTGGCTACAGGCGATTTGTGAGCATTCTCACATTTTGAATGCTTCACAGGATTTGTAGCAACAAAACAGAGACTCTAACATAAATTCAGATACTTCTGTCCATTGATCTGCTTGTTGTCTGCAAGAGTACAGATTTTGTTGCAAACTTAAACACATTTTGATTAAACACCTGCTCAACCTAAACACTTTGTTTATCATAAACACGTTTAATGTGTTTATAAAGTGATGCATGCCCTAAACACCTGAAAGTGTTTATAGCTAAACACCTGGAATCTTAAACACATGACGTGTTTATAAAGTGATGCAGAAAGGCGTTTATGATGTATTTAGAAACTAAACACATATTTTTTACAGTGCATTCTTTCAAAGAGCTTTCTCATTCACGCTGATGTACCAATTAACTTGGGCCGAGGGACATTTTCGCCTGTTTCGAGTCTGAATGCCTGCTTGGCTTGTTTCACAGCAGCATTTCCTTCAGCAATGATTAACGACTCTCTCTCTCTCTCTCTGCGTGCATGTGTGTGTATGTATGTGCAGCATGCCAGGTATCTCGCAGGGCTTATCTGTCGGCGGCTGCGCTATTTTCTGTCAGAATTGTTTTGCTTTCGTCAGTGTACTAAGTTCTCCGTCATTTCAACCCCACCCCACCCCCCTCCACCCTACCCTCTCTCTCTGTCTCTCTCTGTGTGTCTCTCTCTTTCTCTCTGTCTCTCTCTCTCTGAGGCAGAGCGGAGATCAGTCAACAGTGGTTTCTAATTAAGTTAAAAAAGAAAAGTACAAGTACAGATTATCTTCAGGAGCTTGAATCCACTAAAATACTGAAACTTATGTACACTTCATCCACCAGTCACAGAGCTACATGATTCTCATCCAACCCCTGTCCACAGACTAAACATAGTGCAGTGAATGTCAGTTTCCAGCAAGACGTGTATCCCCCCCCCCCCCCCCCCCCCCCCCCCCCCCAATTTGAAAGCATTCCATCCAGCGCCAGACAACTACCGCACGGTGATGAAGGGATAGATAATCGCATTGCTGTTGCTTCATGTCACGCAGTTACCAGTGGCGGGTTTCCTAGAAGCAATCTTAACGAGTCCTATGCGATCCTCTCGCGCGGGACAAGAGGCGCCTTTATTCACTGTTTACAAGGACGCCACACATGAAACAAGAAGGGCAAAGCCCATACGACTCACATGCTTGACCTTGACCTTTATATGACCTTGACCTTCAGGTGACCTTCAAGGTCAAGGTCAAACAACTAAACCTACCAATGACATCATACACAAAGAAATGCTTTACACATTTTTCCTACCAAAATACATGTGACCTTGACCCAAGGTCAAGGTCATCCAAGGTCATGCAACACAAAGCTGTTAATTCAAGACATAGGAAGCACAATGGTGCTTATTGGCACTTTCTACCATGAGATATAGTCACTTTTAGTGGTTCACTACCCCATTTTGGTCACATTTCATAAGGGTCAAAGTGACCTTGACCTTGATGATATGTGACCAAATGTGTCCCATGATGAAAGTATAACATGTGCCCCACATAATTATTAAGTTTGAAACAGTTATCTTCCATAGTTCAGGGTCAAGGTCACTTCAAAATATGTATACAATCCAACTTTGAAGAGCTCCTGTGACCTTGACCTTGAAGCAAGGTCAACCAAACTGGTATCAAAAGATAGGGCTTGCTTTGACCTATATACCACTTGTAGCTAAGGTCGCCATTCTCAATAACGTGGGAGAAAATTGGGAAAATGTGAAAAATGACTGTTTTTGAGACCACATTTATGGCTCCTGTGACCTTGACCTTGAAGCAAGGTCAAGTCACTATGTATGTTTTTTGAGGCCTTGTCATCATACACCATCATGCCACATTTGGTGTTGATAGACTTAATAGTCTCCGAGAAAAATCCAACGTTTAAGTTTTTTACGGACGGACGCCCGCCCGGACGCCCGGACGGACGGACGACACGGCTCAGTACATAGACTCACTTTTGCTTCGCATGTGAGTCAAAAAGGACGTGTAGCGGCACCAGCATTGATATTGCTGGGGCTACTATGCAGGCTGGGAACTTTTCCTCTGCCTCCCGAGTGTTGGGCGGCAGAGGCACAGAGGGACATGGAGTCAGTACAGTTCCCGTTACATCATTTATTTCTGAGTAGCAAGAATGAGTCCGTACTCTATGCGGCTCTCAACACAAGTCCCTGGACACAAGCGGTCACCTCAATATATCTGATACAAACCGGAAAAGGCGTGGCATGGGATTGGTGAGGGTGAGGGCTGGGGGCGGTACCAGGTATGCGTAGGAAGAGGGGGGTATACTATGGAGGAAGCAGGGGGTGGAGAGCGTGTGAACGGGCGAGAAATCGCTGAATAGGCAACTGACCACATGGTGACAGATCGGAAAATTGGAGCGGCTCATGCAGAGAAAGCAAAGTCAGCAGAGTAAAGTTTTGTCAGTTGCGATAAACCGCTGAGTGGGCAACTGGCTACATGGTGACAGATCGGAAAATAGCAGCGGCCCATGCACAGAAAGCAAAATCAGCAAAGCGTTGTCACCCTGTTACAGACGTAAATGTATGTACATGAACAGGATCAAGACTAACATCCAGTCTTGCGACTTAAACGCGCACGAATTTAGAGGCTGATCGAGTTATTCTCGAGACAGAACTGTCAGTTACTTTCTTCGCACCCGTGCTGCTTGCTCGTGCTGGTTCAGCCTTGTTGATGACCTGCTGCGAGTCCTCGTGCTGCCCGCGTGGCCCGAGATGTCGCCGGGTTTGTTGTGTCTGGAGGCGCCTTTCGTTTCGAAAGAAAAAAAATGTTCAGAGATGATCCCTCACGACGAGCGCCTGCGGGAACAGGTCATTCTAGTCCACTAGAGACTTTGCCTGCCGGCAAAACATGGAGTCTCTAGCACAGTTGACACCACTTGATGCAAGGATTTCGTCCGAAAAATTCAAATGAGGGTTACACGAGAGGTTTGTGGGATAGCCGATCTACTCCTTGACAGACGCCGTTAAAGTAGTTCTAAGACTATTTCGCACAAAACTCATAACTTACTTTTGTTGAGGCAATAAACAAGCGTTTATTCGATAAAATAAAATGTTTGTGTTGAAATGGAAACAAGTCACTACTGACTCGGATACACAGAACAGGTTCCATTAGGAGAGAAGCTTTGGACTTCATGAGCGTTCACTCATCTGTAAATTTGTTAAAACACCCTTAAAAAAGAAACGCGCCTCTGAACCCGCGAGAGCATCGCGTGTGACGCTGTAGGATTGCTTCTGAGAAGCTCGCCTCAAGTTTTCCATCTGGATGTCGAGAGCTGATGCTAGCCAAGAACTTTTTCTAAGCAACTTTCGACTGCAGTATCTACGGCATAACTCCACTGCAAAGATGGCGCATTCGGGAACTATACGCCTCAAGCCTGGATGCTGAACTGTGTATACTTCTGGTCCAATTTTCAATGCCATGTGGCGTGAGCCTTTCTCAAAGACAAACTTTTTCCTTGGCAGATAGGTTATGTCTCGTGAGACGCTTTCAACCTTTGAAGAACTAAGCGAAGTAAACAAAACAAACAAAAATCAAATGCTCTTGGTTTCTTTCCTACTTCCTTGCATTCTTTTAATTTCAAATTGGCCTTTACGCCGTCCGGAGATATGCTCCCCAGAGAATGTGTGGTTTATTTATATAAAACTGTTTTTATTTGTTTAGTCTTGCTCCGAATTATGGTAAAAGGATGCACTTCATCTTGGGGTCAAGTGACAGGGAAACGCACGTTCGTCAAGAACTTTCCCCTTGAACTTTGCCATCCGTATTGTAGCGTTAGCCTTTCTGCGGCGTTTCTCTGTCTGGTTTCTATCAACATGGCGCTTGCAAGAAAGATGTCACGGGGTTGGAGGAAGAAAAAGGAGGTTGGCTTGACCCAGATTCGGCCCCAAGCAAAACAGACGTAGACTGTTACGTGATACGGACAGCTGCACAGTGTTAGACAACGAAACGGACGTGAGAGAAGAAGGGTGCACGAAAATGAGCATAGTTATGAACCGCAAGCGGGAAAACTGACAAACAACTTATCAGCACGAGGATATAAAAACACCATGAACAACTCATTCCGGTTCAGGCAGCGGAAATGCAGACGCATTCCTGCATTACGCCCGCGAAGCGTTGTGTGCCAACACGTCTTGCAATAACGATGTCTGGAAAGCACGCAGCAGGATAATAAAACATCTTGTAGAGCACTTTCCTCAGTTATTATGTCACATAATCGGTATCATAAAACACGTCCGTTGGAATTTCTGGCATGCTTTTTTTGAGTTCTTTTCTCCCATTTTGCTAAGGAAAGAAAGAAAAATTCGCAAACGTTTCGGCTCTTGCCGCATTTCTCGTGAAACCCTTTGACATTTACAAAAACGACAGTTGCATTTGAGAACGCCAATGACATCAAATGGTGAACTCAGTCTGTGATTGACAGACAGATTCAAACTACAGCACCACAGAAAGTTTGATATCTTACTATTGTTTCCGGAGACAAAATTAATACAAAGAGACCAATGCCCGAGACGGGATGAAAATCAGTTCTTGCAATGCCACACGTCAAGCATCTCGGCTGTCCTGCAGACACCCATGCTGTAACGCACATATATTTGTCACATGACACGTCTCACTTGATCCATTCACTTAACATTGACCGTCGTCGTCCACGATACACCGGCATACCCATCCACTCACCCTCACCACCACCACCCTCACTACTATCACCAACCTCACCACCACCACCATCACTACTACCACCACCACCACTACCACCATCACTACAACCATCACCACCACCACTTCTACCACCACCTCTACCACCACCGCCAACGCTACCACCACTACTACCACCATCATCCCAAACCCCATTCCGATATAGAAACACAAAGGCAGAGTAGACCCCCATGTATACATAGGCGGACAATGTGCGAGCCAGACAGAAAAAAGTGTCAGATTCACACAGGACCAAACCTGCGACCTCACGGTGAACGTACGAGTGCTCTGACCACTGCACTACTACTTGTATACAGGCTCATGCTAAGGCACAGGCACGCAGATGCGCATGGAAACACACAACCCAACTTGCTCTGACATGCACGCACACATTCACACGCCCGCGAGCAATGGAAAGCCCAGCTTTGCAGACAGAGCGGCACTGCATGGCGAGAGATGAGGGAGGATGCCCACCTTGCCTCGGCACACTGCCATGAAGACGGCACCGTGCAGGGTCGGGTCATTAACTTTCTCGTAGAACTCGTCCATGACCTGCAACAGAGCCAAGCAACGTCTTCTTCACACACTGCACCTTCAATGCCTCTCCCGGCCTCGATCTCGCACGATACAGCCGCAAAATGCAACACACAAAGATTCTGAGAGATAGAGAGAGAGAGAGAGAGAGAGAGAGAGAGAGAGAGAGAGCGCGAGAGAGAGAGAGAGAGAGAAAGAGAGAGAAAGAAAGAGAGAGAGAGAAGAGAGAGAGAGAGAGAGAGGGGGGGGGGGGCTGGGGGAAGGGGGAGGAAGGGAAGAGAGAAATGAGAGTAAGAGGGTGGGTGGGTGGGAGAGAGAGAGAGAGGGTGGGTGGGAGAGAGAGGGTGGGAGGGAGGGAGGGAGGAGAGAGAGAGAGAGAGAGAGAGAGAGAGAGAGAGAGAGAGAGAGAGAACGAGAGAAAGAGAGAGGGGCACTTTATTCGTTAGGCAGTGAGAGACAGACAGACAGAAAAGCAGACAGAGAGACAGACATAGAGACAGACAGACAGACAGACAGACAGACAGACATATAGACAGACAGACACACACACAGACACAGACAGACAGACACACAGACAGACACACTGACAGACACACAGACAGACAGACACACACTGACACGCACACACATACGCATGCACACACATACACACGCACACATTATGGACACGCCAGGGAGGGACAACCAGAAAGCTGTTGGAGAAATAGAGAGGACTTGAGAAAAGGAAAACGGCGACAGAGGAGACGCCAACGGATGAGAGAGAAACACCTTTTCATTGAAAGACATGGGTGTCGCCTACAGAAGACAACACAAGACGAGACAGAGAGTTTTTCATTGGAAGGTATCAGTGTCGGTACATCCACGTCATTGTTGCTGCAGCCACTTACGTCTGTGAAAGCCGTTTTTCCTTTGGGTTCCACGAAAACAGGCTTTTGTTGAGAAATGCGTTGCCAAATGTTCTGCTCCTGTGCGAAAAGGGAAGGAATTGTCCAGACAAGACTAAAAAAAGCGGAAATTGTAGGAGACAGTTTCAGTCAGGGTCTATATTAGTAAACAGTTTTAGCCAGGGTCAATATTTCCCCCTCGCTCTTAATCAGCCATCCTGCAGTTCATGGCTGTGGCTGATAGGGAACAAAGCCGGCATTCTTTTCCTGTCTCTTGCAGCCGACCCTCCCCATGCTGTAGGGAGGAACAAAGGAGGGAAAACACCTGCATCGGGCGAGCGCCCCTGGCGGCAAAGGGAGGAAATATCCAATTACCGCTACAGTCGGCATGGGTCAGGACAGCCAGACCCACACAAAGGAAGCAAAGGAGCAAGCGTCCTCTGAGGAAGGCAGCACAAACAAACGGCTCTATCACCCCCATCCCCACGATCTTCTGCCCCAGTTGGCCCTTCCATCCAGAAACTCCTCCCCCCTCATACTCCCCTATGACCTCTAAGTCTAACCAGAGACACTATAGTATCTCTGGTCTAACCCCCTTTTCCCCCCATGATCCTCACAACCCCTCCCGGCCTTTTTTTCCCTGTTCCCTCATCCGTAACTTTGCCCCTTCACCCCTCCTTTTGCCCTCTCACCCTTGCTTATGATCTTTGACCCTTCTCTCTGCCCCTTTACCCCCTTTCTTTGTTGACTCGATCACCTCTAATTTTGCCTCCTCACCTTTAAATTTGTCCCCTCACCTCTAAACTTGCTTCCTAACCACTCACTTAGCCCTCTCACTACTACCTTTGACCCCTCATCCCTAGCTTCCTTACTTCACCTCTAACAAATGCTCCCTCATCCTTGCTCCCCACCCATTTCTTTGCCTTCTCACTCCTACCTTCCTCTTCCCTCGTCTCCAGTTACTTTCTTTTTCCTTTGGACACCTCTTCCCTTCCAGTTCCACACCTTGGTTCCTGGATGCCAAAGACATCCTACTGACGGTCATCATCTTTATGAAGTCCCCTTAGTTGAGAAAATGCTTCTTGGTAAATGTCATCCTCAGTCGCCGCTGGGTAGCACCCAGGCAAGGGAGGCAACACGGGAGAATCACCTTACCCATGGATACGACTCAAGGATCAGTGCAATTTCGAACGCCATCACTGCCAGGTGAAAATTGATTGCATACAGCATCCTGACCTCTGGACTACAGCCCACCTTACACTGGCCTGCAGTGAACTCCCTTTCTCTAGGGCGCTCTGTGTGTGTGTGTGTGTGTGTGTGCGCTTGAGTGTGCTTGTGTGTGTGTGTATATAATGTGTGCGCTTGAGTGTGTGTGTGTGTGTGTGCTTGTGTGTGTGTGCTTGTGTGTGTGCTCGTGTGTGTGTGCTTGTGTGTGTGTGTGCTTGTGTGTGTGTGTGTGCGCACGCATGCATTTGTACGTTTGTGTGTGCATCTGTGCATATGCGTGCATGCGTGTGCGAGTCTGTGTATGCTGGTGTGTGTGTGTGTGTGTTTGTGGGGTGTGCGTTTGTGTGTATCTATATGTGCATATGTGTGTGTGTATGCCTGCGCGTGTGCATATGTGAGTGAGTGAGAGAGAGAGAGAGAGAGAGAGAGAGAGAGAGAGACAGACAGACAGACAGACAGACAGACAGACAGACAGACAGACAGACAGACAGACAGGCAGAGACAGAGAGACAGAGAGAGACAGAGACAGAGACAGAGAGAGAGAGAGAGAGAGAGAGAGAGAGAGAGAGAGAGAGAGAGAGAGAGAGAGAGAGAGAGAGAGAGAGAGAGAGAGAGAGAGAGAGAGAGAGAGAGAGAGAGAGAGACAGAGACAGACAGAGACAGAGACAGACAGACAGACAGACAGACAGACAGACAGACAGACAGACACACAGACAGACAGTTTCTGTGGTTTTCACTGTAGTAGGAAAGTAGTCAGAGTTACTTGTTGCGTTGGGCACGCCATGCAGGGGTACGCCATGCAGGGAAACTGAGCTGTGATGTGAAACAGAGGCTCACTCATTCCAGCCAGAGAAGGACAGGTAACTAACGCCACTTACAGGGCGTTCTAGGTTGCTGACCAGTTCAGCAGCGTTCACAGGATTGTACTCACTGTTTTGATGAGTATCAGATGAAAGTACCTCCCGCGTTGTACATAAAGAGCTCACCTCCCAGATTATACAGTGTGTTGTTTGAAAATTGGCATAATGGAATGGAAGGATAGACAAAGAATGAAGGCAGCCCTGAATGGGAAAATAGCAGAGTTGGGAAATCAGAGAAAGAAAAAAAAAACGGAGGGAAAAAATCCTCCTCGTTGTACAGAACTGAAATGAATACAATGCCTCATCTAATATCAACACTTCAAGATTATTTTTCTTTAATGAATCACAGTATACATCACTCTTGGTTAAAAAATAAATAAATAAAATCAGCTGCTCCTACTTGTACTTTTAAACAGTTTTGAAACATCACTGAGTGATGGCAACAGTAGGAGATTGTGAAAGACAAAATGATTCACCTTGCAGGGCCACCAAATTAACTTTGCAAAGAGTTTCAATATTTTCTCCTAATGGACCTGGCAGTGATAAGAGAGTTAAGCTTAAAATATTGCGTAATCAGGTTTTGCAAGCCAAGCTGTGTTATATAAGCTGTCAGCCACTATCAAGAGCCTAGATTCTGGAGTGGCTTGAAATCCAATTAAGCTTTGAGCAAGAGAAACAGAGGAATGGGACTAATTTGCACTCAGCCTATCAGTATTGGGGCAGATTACTCCTACAGCATGACATACAACCCAAACGCAACTTATCTTACAAGGTCTTGTGATGAATGTGTCTGGAAAAAACAGAACTGAAAATCCTGCAGACCACTTTATCTCTATGAAATGAGTGTGTAGGCCTGCATATTTTCCAGTCCTCACTCAAGTGCTAGACAACAGGCACTTGTGTAAAGCATCACTGTGCTGCTCTGAGCAGAAATTAAAGTTGCTCTACAAACAAGGAAGGCAGGAATTCATCATCTTCTTGTATTTGTGTGTAGCTGATATCTAATGAAAAATGATCAGAACTCAACAGAAAGGCAATGAACCACAAACTTTATCCCCTTGACAAAAGCAGGAGGCAGTGCTGGTTGAAAGAGAGAGAGGGGGGTGGGGGTCTCTTACTTAGCTCTGCAGACCGAGTTTTTCCTCTGGCAATTAGGGAACCAATTAAGACAAAAATGACCCTGAGGCTAACTGATAGAGAGTGTGATGATATCTAAGTTGAACACACTTTGTGCCAATTGGACACTTTTTACCCTCCCCTCCTCTCAGTCATATCAGCTAAATACTAACCTAACACAAAATTCAATCAGGCAAAATGTTTTCTTTTCAAATGCATTTTTCACTTGTGGTGTGCACCATTCACTAATCATGAACAAACAACACAGACTGCGAAAAAACTGGTAGACTCCACTTCATGACCATTTCACACCCAGCAAGATTTGACAACGCAAATTCTTCCAGGCAACACCAACAACACTGACACCAACAACACTGACACCAACAACACTGACACCAACAACACTGACACCAACAACACTGACACCAACAGCACTGACACCAACAACACTGACACCAACAACAGCAGCAGAAACAGAAGGAGTAGCAGCAGTAACTGACCAACATAGTAATACTGACTGCTTTGACTTGAACAATTCCTTGTCTTACACTATCAGGCTTGGGATGGTTACTCTCAGCCTGAATACTGGAAACTGGGAATAAACCACACACACACACAAACAAGGAAACAAACAAACAAAACATCTTACACACACACACACACACACACACACACACACACACACACAGACACATGCACAGACATACACACATACACACATGCACACACACACATACACACACACACGCACACACAGACACACACGCACGCACACACACACACACACACACACATACACACACACACACACACACACACACTCAATTTGGGGGTCTGGAAAAGGAGAAGGAAGGGAGAGCACTGCGAATCACAAAAACAAATCCAATTTGCAACTGGTAATGTGGCTGTGAAAGAGGATTGAAAAAACACAATTTTGTAAATGCAATAAAAATCAATTCAACTCCTCACAGTAGGAGTCTTTTCATGCCATGCTGTTGTGGCGACCTCTTCATTTCAACAGTGATGTGATGATTCAAAACTGCTGAGAGAGATGAACAATACTAAGGTCTGATTTACTTAATAGGCACTGTGGCACTTTCAACATTTCTATCATGACCAGTCTTCACTGACCTGCCAATACTCAATGCATTTGTTCATCACAGGGTAGGATGGGAAGAAGACCAGCAAGCCGTGTGGGGTGACCCTTGCAAAGTTCACTGGAGGAAAAAGACAGCAAGTCGAGTGTGATTAAATACAGTGGAACCTGCGAATAGCGACCCCTCTAGGGACCAAACCAAAAGGGGTGCTATTTCGAGGTAGGGCGTTATTTGGAGGTTCAACAATAATCATGATCAAAAACACATTCCAAAGCACACACACATGCACATGTGCAAATAGAAAATGAAAGACATGAGAAAACAAACAGCAAGGGCAACAAAACAATTTTTAAAGGCATTCAATATCGGCGTTAAAAACCTCGAGATTTGTCTTTCGTCGTTTCGTGTGCTTCTGGTCCGCTCGGGCTCCATCTTCCCATCGCTGTTTCAACTCTTCTCGTTTACTCTTTGCTGATTTGATTTGTGTCAATCCAACATCGAAGTGTTTGGCCACATCCTGTAGGGTCTATTTTTTTCAAGACCTCCATCCGCTGTTCCAGCGTTAGCGCTTTCCTCTTTGTAGCCATTTTGCTTTGTGCCTTCTTCGAAATTCAACTCATCGGGCGCACATGAGAAGGCGTTCAAACCGAAAATGTACACCGAGGTGAAAGGATAGACTGCACGCGTGTGTAGTGAGCGAAACACTTCACACTCTCACCACTGCCAACTCGGTTTCAGAGGGGGCTCGACCGCTGCAGACGCTTCGCGAAATGCCGCCCCAGGGAAGAGAGAGTCGCTATTCGCAAGTAAAAACAGCGATCGGGACCGGCAAGGGGGGGTCGTTATTCGCAATAGCGAGGTTAGTCGCTATTTAGAGGTAATTTTCTTAAGAAATCAATCCGTGCCGGCTCTGACCAACCGCTATTGCGAGGTTAGTCGCTATTTAGAGGGTCGCTATTCGCAGGTCCCACTGTACACTGGGAACAGACAGCAGTACCACTGCTTGGTGACAGAACATGGGAGATTGACTATTATAAGATTACAGAACTCTAAATGCACAGAAAGGCAAACCTTGCTATTGAAAAAAGCCAGACAAACATAATCCACGAAATGAGCAAATTCATTTTGCTTTCCCATGACATTCTTGCTTTTAGATTCTGTCAGTTAATACCTACTACATAATTTGATTTCCCATTACATTTTTGCTTTTAGATTCTGTCAGTTAATACCTACTACATAATTTGATTTCCCATTACATTTTTGCTTTTAGATTCTGTCAGTTAATACCTACTACATAATTTGATTTCCCATTACATTTTTGCTTTTAGATTCTGTCAGTTAATATCTACTACATAATTTGATTTTCCATTACATTTTTGCTTTTAGATTCTGTCGATTAATACCTAATACATAATTTGATTTCTCATTACATTTTTGCTTTTAGATTCTGTCAGTTAATACCTACTACATAATTTGATTTTCCATGACATTTTTGCTTTCAGACTGTCAATCAATACCTACAACACAGTTTGTTTTTCCATGACACTTCACAGTCCAACCGTTTGATTCCAAGTACTAAAACCAACCTATTGAATTTCCCAAGGAGGCCTGGTATCTCTCATCAAACCTGCAACAAAACAAAGAATGCTGGCCACTGATAATATCATTAAGGAAAGCACAAATCTACATGTTGACAGAGTGAATACAACATGCAAGAAAACTGTCATGTTCTTATTGAGGTAGCAACATTTCATTATATACTGATTTGGTACAGAGCAAAAGCAATATTACAACACATCCATTCTTAACAAAAAGCTGCCATGATGTAAAAAAACCATAACCACTGGATATGCATACCACATATACATGCACACACGTACACATACATACAAAAACACAGACACAAATACATATATATTCACAAACACTCACCTTTGCACAAACAAATGCATGCACACACACACACTCACAAGCACACACACATACACACACACACATATACACACTCTCTCTCTCTCTCTCTCTCTCTCTCTCTCTCTCTCTCTCTCTCTCACACACACACACATACACACACACACACAACACTCACAAGCACACACAGACACAAACACAGACACACACACATGCATGCACACACACACACACACACACACACACACACACACACACACCTGGTCTTGTAGCTGGAGTTGAGGGCCACAGAGTCAGGGCCACACTTCAAGGCCCCCACCCACACCTGGTGAGTGCCGATGACATGGGGGTTCTCCAGGCGCACTGGGAATGGGCTGCAGCCAACAAACAACACTCAAGCTTTAGTACGTCAAGAGGGAATGAAAAATCAGTCTCACTCTGTCTATTCGCATAAAGCAAACTCAAAAACTCACTAATGAAAGCTGTGTGAGAGAAAGACAAAAGATCCAAGTAAGTAACCAGTTAACTAAATGAGTGACCAGTTATTTATTGTAGGTAGTATTGTTGTCATAATTATACTCATTTAATTGTTTGTACATTGTCATTTGTTTGTTAATTGCTGCCATTTTGTCATCCATGGACAGAACATTTGATGGATCGAAGAGAGGTCCACCTGTGTTGCAGGCTCCCTGGCCAGCCTAGAGACAGTGGAGAGTTTAAGCACTAGGGAGGAGGCTGAGTTCCTTTGACCAGTTCCTACTTTTCCATCAGCCTTGGACCAAGTACAGCCCAAACAGGCAGCTGTGGTGACTGTCAGGGACCTTGCACTGTTTCAGCAGACAGCTGTTCCATTGCTTCAAATGACGAGCTGTTACTACTGCTTAAACCTGTCTTGTTGTGTGACACGTCTTCAAATATGACTGACTATTGTCTTTCATTCCAATACAGTGGATGCCAAGCCACATTTCAGTTCAAGGCACATACATCACTACAGGGACTCACATCTGCATCTCCATGGCAAAGGAGTTCAGGGGACTTAGGGTGCCGCTGGTCAGGATGATGGACTTGACGCCGTGGGCGTACAGCTCCCGCATGCTGTGGCCCGGACTGAAGCACCAGTAGCTCAGCACACGCTCTGTGTCCACACAGCAAGCAGGCATGAAGTCAGACATCAGTTTTCACAATTGGAAGCACTTCTACAATGCTCTTCTTGACCACAGCTTGTGCATTTGTGCCTCCACCCACCCATGCATGCACAGAGAAGAAAACATACAAATAAATAAACATATTCATTCCTTAGACATACAAAGAATAGTTTTCCTAATCCCACCCAATTCCCACCCACAGTTATCCTCAACCTTCTGTGAACATTTTGAGTAAAAATAAAAGTTAGAACATATTCTGGAGGATTATTTGAGATCTATATATATATAGCCTAATTGGATGTGGATTCCAGTTACTAGAGCTGCTGGTAAAATACTTGTTCTCAAATCTGGAATATTACAAATATGCAGACTGCTTTTTATTTAATACCTTGAAACAACACAGTATTGCCAACTAGGCCGGTAGTTACAGCCTTGGTGCAGAATTCTCAGCACAAAAACAAAAGCGTTCTCATTCCAGAAACAACAAACATGGATACCTTCTTTGTCAGCACCTCCAGCGCTGGTCCAGCCATCCATCTTCTTCTTTTTGCCGCTCCCTTCCTTCTTGTGTACGTGCACCTGCATTTCACAATAAGTCTCTGGCTCTGTGTGATAATGGCACGTCACATGAATCACTTCTAAACAGGCTCTCCATTTAGACTGGCACCATTCCAGTGCCCTCGTGTCTTTTATAATAAGGAAAATTCAGGTGGCTCTCTGCCATGAGACCAAGCCAAGACAGGATGAATTACCTCCCCTCTAAAAACACAAGAGGCTTGTTTAGGAGGCGCAGTGCTGCACAGCGCTGCACGTGTTTCACTCCTGAACAGCAATTTTGGGGCGTGATTCACTCAGCGCTGAGCAGCACTGTGCATCACTGATCCGAGGTGATTCAGACGGTTTTCAAAATGGCGTCTTCGATCCCGCACTGGCCGTCGATGCGTAAAATAACCCTCAGAAACATCATTTTGGGACTGGAACGGGCTTTATTTGCCCCAGGCGCTCTGTATGCACGAGTGATGGCAAGTAAGGATGACACAGTAGTGGACTTTATTCATTCAGAATACATTTAAACGTGCATAAATGATGTCTGTGGCAAAGAAAACACTTTCTTAGCTTCTAGCAACACAACATGGGGCACAGAAGATTTACTTCCCCTCTAACAAGTGAAGCGCTGCAGTAAATCTGTAGGTGTTCACGAGGTACAAAGAGCGCTCAATTCCCAACATGAAGCGCTCATGCAGCGCTTTGTACTCCTGAACAAGCCTAAGGTTCCATGCCTTCATTTATGTCAATGTAGTTCTAGGCCCATTTAGAGTGCTTGTCAAGTGTTGTCAAATCAAATGACAGGTCCACTTAGACAACAAGCCTTTGAAAGAGCATGTTGAAAGCATCAACCCATAATCTGCAGTCATGTAAAAAAAGTAGTCAGCACTGTGGCAGGGGTTTACAATTAGGCTCAAGGAACTATGTGACTGTCATCCATGATGTAGAAGGTGGTGGTCCACACTACTTGCACTGATTGTAATGTAACCGTTCCTAACTGTGTCAAAAGACAAACACACCTACTGACTGCTTTTCCCTATGTTGCAATAATTGAAAAGCAAACTGCATGCAAGCACTGAAAAGAAGACTGTGAACCCTGCACTGTGAACCCTGCATTGTAAACTGAACTCCACACTGTCAACCCTGACCTGTGATCCTTGTACTGCCACCCCTGCCATGTGACCCCTGCACTGTGACCTCTGCACTGTGAACCCTGCACTGTAACCCCTGAGACTGTGAACCTTGCACTGTGACCTCTGCACTGTGAACCCTGCACTGTGACCCCTGGGGCTGTGAACCCTGCACTGTGACCCCTGGGACTGTGAACCCTGCACTGTGACCCCTGGGACTGTGAACCCTGCACTGTGACCCCTGGGACTGTGAACCCTGCACCACTTGCAAGACTGACCTTGTAGGACTTGGTCAGGCAGGCCTGGTGCTGGGAAATGGACATTCCTCCCCCCACCTCCTGGCTGAACACGGTCTGTGGGGAACAGGACAAAGTGAGCAGTCTACAGCATTGCAGGCTGTCAGAAAAAAAGAAGATGTTGAGGCCCTAACAGATCTCTAAAACGCTCCCTGCAAACTCTGGTGCACTGCTCCCATCTGTGTGCTCTCAAGCAGTGCCCCACCAGTCTTGTCAGTGTCAAGTTACCACTTGTCTGCATGATACTGCATTGAATTCTGAGGATTACAAAGACCATCACCACAGATGCCTGATGCAACAAGTTTACCATTCTGCCTTAAAATCTCCACTTCAGCTCCAACTTTTCAGTGTCACTTCATGCAAACGATAAAATATAAAACACAGCCAAGTTTGACTTAAATATAAAGCATATCCAGTTTTGTGTTGTTGAGTCCACAAACCAACAATTATATGTAGAGATGAAAATGTTAACATGGCGATTAAAGTTATGCAATGGTGAATGTGAACACAACAACACCAATAATAAACAAGAAGGGCAAAGCCCATACGACTCACATGCTTGACCTTGACCTTTATATGACCTTGACCTTCAGGTGACCTTCAAGGTCAAGGTCAAACAACTAAACCTACCAATGACATCATACACTAAGAAATGCTTTACACATTTTTCCTACCAAAATACATGTGACCTTGACCCAAGGTCAAGGTCATCCAAGGTCATGCAACACAAAGCTCTTAATTCAAGACATAGGAATCACAATGGTGCTTATTGGCACTTTCTACCATGAGATATAGTCACTTTTAGTGGTTCACTACCCCATTTTGGTCACATTTCATAAGGGTCAAAGTGACCTTGACCTTGATGATATGTGACCAAATGTGTCTCATGATGAAAGTATAACATGTGCCCCACATAATTATTAAGTTTGAAACAGTTATCTTCCATAGTTCAGGGTCAAGGTCACTTCAAAATATGTATACAATCCAACTTTGAAGAGCTCCTGTGACCTTGACCTTGAAGCAAGGTCAACCAAACTGGTATCAAAAGATAGGGCTTGCTTTGACCTATATACCACTTGTAGCTAAGGTCGCCATTCTCAATAACGTGGGAGAAAATTGGGAAAATGTGAACATTTATGGCTCCTGTGACCTTGACCTTGAAGCAAGGTCAAGTCACTATGTATGGTTTTTGAGGCCTTGTCATCATACACCATCATGCCACATTTGGTGTTGATAGACTTAATAGTCTCCGAGAAAAATCCAACGTTTAAGTTTTTTACGCCCGGACGGACGCCCGGACGGACGACACGGCTCAGTACATAGACTCACTTTTGCTTCGCATGTGAGTCAAAAACACTGAAGAAGATGTTTAAAAAAGCTATGATGAGGGATGCGGTGAAGTAAAAACTCTAATGAAACTTGCTGTCAGTCATAGAAGGACTACAGAATCTTTTGTGCTCTGCATGCACTATTGATTAAGAAAATATAATCCATCCATCTCAACAATCAATCCCCAATTTTTTTTTCCCTGTTCAGTATACAGCAAGAACCTAGGAGTAAAGCAGACTGATTGGTTTAAGACCATTCCATGCAACAGACCTGGATATATCAGTTTGCACCACAACAGCCACCCACCTTCAGCATGTCTGCACCACAACAGCCACCCACCTTCAGCATGTCTGCACCACAACAGCCACCCACCTTCAGCATGTCTGCACCACAACAGCCACCCACCTTCAGCATGTCTGCACCACAACAGCCACCCACCTTCAGCATGTCTGCAAACTTGGACAGACCAGCTCCCTTAGTGTGCAGACTTTTCCCCTGACCTGCACAAACCAAACCACAAATTATATGTACTGAGGGACTACTGCACTGTCACATGCAATCCAGTTCTCTTAGAATCTTTGAATCCTTCACATAGATTGACAAAACAACAATATTATTATGTGCTGACACTCGGCCTCAACAAGAGACATCATTATGTGTAGAATTCAACACAACCAGGAAGGAAAGACGACTTGGTACAGAATAAACATATAGAAATACGTCCACAACAGGGTGCATGAGAAATTCTTAATTCAGTTCATGAGCCCTTCATTGCTATGGCAAGGGTTTACTATCAGCATCAAAGCCAAGGCCAGGAATCCCTACCTTCATTGGTGAGAAACGTGATCATCTTGTCCAGGACGTCCGTGACAAGCCCCTTGGTCTCAAAGGTGATGCCCACACCTGCCAGCAGCTCAAACATGAACCTGGACAAGGCAAGAAAGACAGGTTGGAGACTCTCTGTATTGCTCAAGTCCCTCCTCATCTGCAGACAGAGGGTGTGTGTGTGTATGTGTGTGTGTGTGTCTGTGTGTGTGTGTGTGTGTACTTGTGTGTGTATGTACTTGTGTGTGTGTGTGTCTGTGTGTGTGTGTGTGTACTTGTGTGTGTATGTACTTGTGTGTGTGTGTGTTAGTGTGTGTGTGTGTGTATGTACTTGTGTCTGTGTGTGTGTGTGTACTTGTGTGTGTATGTACTTGTGTGTGTGTGTGTGTGTGTGTGTGTGTGTGTGTGTACTTGTGTGTGTGTGTGTGTGTGTGTGTGTGTGTGTGTACTTGTGTGTGTGTGTGTGTGTATGTACTTGTGTGTGTGTGTGTTAGTGTGTGTGTGTGTGTATGTACTTGTGTGTGTGTGTGTTAGTGTGTGTGTGTATACACATGTGTGTGTTTGAGTGTGTGTGTGTGTGTGTTTGTATACATGTGTGTGTGTGTGTGTATTCACATGTGTGTATATGTGTTTGAGCGAATGTGTGTGTGTGTGTGTGTGTGTGTGTGTGTGTGTATGTGTGTGTGTGTGTATCATGTGCTGCCCAAATATGTTTAGTCACATGTGTGGACAGTTTGCAAATGAACACATATTATTCCCACAGATAACATATCCAACTCTTCTTTCTTTATATTTCTCAGAATAAGCAGCAGTACACCTACAATGTGTAATGGGTTTCAATGGTAAGGCAGGCTATTTACATAGCAGTGAGCCAGATATTGTGTCTATTCCATTTCTCA
The DNA here is from genome assembly GCA_034096865.1 of Theodoxus fluviatilis. Taxonomy (NCBI): domain Eukaryota; kingdom Metazoa; phylum Mollusca; class Gastropoda; order Cycloneritida; family Neritidae; genus Theodoxus; species Theodoxus fluviatilis. The sequence goes on from JAWQFJ010003027.1 coordinate 46,024, forward strand.
CATCTAAAACAATCAGACAAAGATATGGGAATAGGAATTTCCTTTTATTTTTCTCTCCAGGCATGAATGATGTCAAAACCATCTCTGTGTGACCACAAGAAGCAGTGTCACAAAGAAGAGAGGGGAAAAGATGGGACAGCAATCACTGCTCAAGCAGGTGAGAGACAGGAAAATCATTGAAAATGAAAACATACAAACTGAATGAACACCCCTTGATGTCCTCAACCCTTTTACACTTGGCTGGTTTTTCTTAGTTCCCAAAGACAAATGTGTATGACTTGTATCTTCCATCCAGGAACCATGTAAAACAGAGCAGACTGCAAGGGGAGGTAGAAACTCACAGTCCAGGAAACACATCCACTACAGGGGAGGTAGAAACTCACAGTCCAGGAAACACATCCACTACAGGGGAGGTGGAAACTCAGTCCAGGAAACACATCCACTACAGGGGAAGTGGAAACTCATGGTCCAGGAAATACACCCACTACAGGGGAGGTAGAAACTCACAGTCCAGGAAACACATCCACTACAGGGGAAGTAGAAACTTACAGTCCAGGAAACACATCCACTACAGGGCAGCTGGAAACTCATGGTCTGGGAAACACATCCACTACAGGGGAGGTGGAAACTCAGTCCAGGAAACACATCCACTACAGGGGACTGCAAGGGCAGCTGGAAACTCATGGTCTGGGAAACACACCCACTACAGGGGAGGTGGAAACTCAGTCCAGGAAACACGTACATCCACTACAGGGGAAGTGGAAACTCAGTCCAGGAAACACACCCACAACAGGGGACTGCAAGGGGAGGTGGAAACACGGTCCAGGAAACACACCCACAACAGGGGACAGCAGGGGGAAGTGGAAACTCACAGTCCAGGAAACACACCCACTACATTGGACTGCAAGGGGAGGTGGAAACACGGTCCAGGAAACACACCCACAACAGGGGACAGCAGGGGGAAGTGGAAACTCACAGCCCAGGAAACACACCAACTGCAGGGGAAGTGGAAACTCACAGTCCAGGAAACACACCAACTGCAGGAAAAGTGGAAACTCACAGTCCAGGAAACACACCCACTACAGGGGAAGTGGAAACTCATGGTCCAGGAAAAACACCCACTACAGGGGAAGTGGAAACCCATAGTCCAGGAAACACACCCACTACAGGGGACTGCAGGAGAAGTGGAAACTCACAGTCCAGGCTTGGTGATGCCCTCACTGCTGGGAATGCTGATGGCATCCATGCCTTCTTCCAGTGCCTTCAGGATGCCTGTAGAAACAGCACATCATAATCAGTATAAGGACATCTTGTGTTCAGTCACAAATGTATTTTATCTATAACATACAGAGTCCAGCATGTGCTATTTCCAAAACAAAATAATCCAAATGCTATACTGTTATGAATCATCTGTGAGGAAATGCATACACATTACATATCAACAATTCCATTGGACTGCAATTTGTATATCAACGAGAAGAATGAAAAAAAGAGCAATGAAATCAAAGTTTTTATTTTCATGCAGGGCATAGGTACACCCACAGTTCACATGATTGCCTTCTTTATATTCAGACATTAAACTATCAACATCGTGACGGCAACCCTTGCTATTGTGAATTGGTGAATATGCTGTGTCAAACTGTTGCCACAACGTGTCCTGTTCTGAGGACAGGATTTGTCAGGCAAGATCCAAGGCACACTTTCATTAATTCCTGCAACAGCAAGAATTCCCTGTCTGGGATGATTGACAGGCCCATTCCATTTTATCCACAACATAATAACTACATTAGTGACTGTGGGCACAGCAGTGTGCCCTAGCTCAGCTCTCCATTCACTGGGGTGTGTTGCTTACACTAATATCTTGCAAGGACTTGCACGAAATGCCAGGCGAGTGTGTTTCCCACAGTGTCTTGCTTACAAGAAGACACAAGCTTTGCAGAAGTACATAGCCACATCCAGCCAGATGACCCAAAAGGGTAGAGACCATGACTATTGGGTTGCTGTTCAACGACGGTAGTGCCTGTAATGTGCTTCTCACCGTCTGAGAATGGATAAGTGTACAAAGACAGAGAGGTATTTGTTGCTCGAGTGTTCATTTGTATATTTGAGGAGTATGTATATAGGTTATTTCTAGACAAACACTGTTAAAAATGTTGTATCATGGTAATATATCATGCATGTCCACTCTCTGAATTATGTCCCTTGAACTGATCTAGAGTGTATCGAGGCACACAATTTTGTACAAAACGGTCTACAATTGAACCCAGGTTGCTTTCTAAACTTTGAAAAGGTTCCCATGTCATCATGGTATGTTCTATCAACTGAAAAACAGCTGTTTACTTCATATAACAGCAACTTCTTCACCGACTTTTGTGCCAGGATACAGTCATGTTCTCTCGGACTTTCACCTTGCCAATGGATGATTGGCCATTGCCTAGTAGCCCGCCTTACCTCCACTGGTTCTCTAGGAATGATTTTCCAACTAGGTAGGCTAAGCAATGCACCCCTGATGTGACTAGGGTGTACTAAGGCAGACGCAGTTGTCTCCCCATTATGGCAGCCACCAACCACCCTAAAACCTGTCCCCAAATATGGGAATGTGTGTGGTACAGAGGCAGGTTTCCCAGGGCTTATTCTAGCAAATGCTATTGAAAAAGGGTTTCCCATATTTTTTAAAAAGTAATTGCTGTAATCATACAGAAGTTGGTATCAAAATTGGGATGAAAAAGCAGGCAGTGCCTGGTTTTGAAAATGGATCAATACTGGAAGCCACAGATTGGACATTGCATATAATCAGTGTTCACTTTAAAAAAAAATTTAAAACCTTTTCCATTGCCTTTGCTAGCATATCACAGTCCTGGAAATCTACCTCAGGATACCTACCCTCTCCATTAAGACTGGAGCATGTAGTACAGGGTCAATTAATGAGATACGCAGTACTGAGCTTTCATTGGACAGTGTAGTACAGGGTCAATCACTGAGGTAAGCAGTACTGAGCTTTCATTGGACAGTGTAGTACAGGATCAATCACTGAGGTAAGCAGTACTGAGCTTTCATTGGACAGTGTAGTACAGGATCAATCACTGAGGTAAGCAGTACTGAGCTTTCATTGGACAGTGTAGTACAGGATCAATCACTGAGGTAAGCAGTACTGAGCTTTCATTGGACAGTGTAGTACAGGGTCAATCACTGAGGTAAGCAGTACTGAGCTTTCATTGGACAGTGTAGTACAGGGTCAATCACAGAGGAAAGCAGTACTGAGCTTTCATTGGACAGTGTAGTACAGGGTCAATCACTGAGGTAAGCAGTACTGAGCTTTCATTGGACAGTGTAGTACAGGGTCAATCACTGAGGTAAGCAGTACTGAGCTTTCATTGGACAGTGTAGTACAGGGTCAAACACTGAGGTAAGCAGTCCTGAGCTTTCATTGGACAGTGTAGTACAGGGTCAATCACTGAGGTAAGCAGTACTGAGCTTTCATTGGACAGTGTAGTACAGGGTCAATCACTGAGATAAGCAGTACTGAGCTTTCATTGGACAGTGTAGTACAGGGTCAATCACTGAGGTAAGCAGTACTGAGCTTTCATTGGACAGTGTAGTACAGGGTCAATCACTGAGGTAAGCAGTACTGAGCTTTCATTGGACAGTGTCGTACAGGGTCAATCACTGAGATGAGCAGTCCTGAGCTTTCATTGGACAGTGTAGTACAGGGTCAATAGTACTGAGCTTTCATTGGACAGTGTAGTACAGGGTCAATCACTGAGGTAAGCAGTACTGAGCTTTCATTGGAATGTGTAGTACAGGGTCAATCACTGAGATGAGCAGTACTGAGCTTTCATTGGACAGTGTAGTACAGGGTCAATCACTGAGGTAAGCAGTACTGAGCTTTCATTGGACAGTGTAGTACAGGGTCAATCACTGAGGTAAGCAGTACTGAGCTTTCATTGGACAGTGTAGTACAGGGTCAATAGTACTGAGCTTTCATTGGACAGTGTAGTACAGGGTCAATCACTGAGGTAAGCAGTACTGAGCTTTCATTGGACAGTGTAGTACAGGGTCAATCACTGAGGTAAGCAGTCCTGAGCTTTCATTGGACAGTGTAGTACAGGGTCAATCACTGAGGTAAGCAGTACTGAGCTTTCATTGGACAGTGTAGTACAGGGTCAATCACTGAGGTAAGCAGTACTGAGCTTTCATTGGACAGTGTAGTACAGGGTCAAACACTGAGGTAAGCAGTACTGAGCTTTCATTGGACAGTGTAGTACAGGGTCAATCACTGAGGTAAGCAGTACTGAGCTTTCATTCGAATGTGTAGTATGGGGTCAATCACCAAGGTATGCAGTACTGAGCTTTAAGGCTTTCAATCCAAAGTGCCGATGCTGCAGTTCTGTTCCCTCCAGTTTGTTTTCCTTGATGTTTGTACTAAGGGCAGCCAACCAATGTCATGAGTGTGCAGACACTTGGAGTGTCTGACTAATAGGAAGTTGCCATAATAAAACACAGCTTCCCATAGCACACTAAAGTAAGCCAGAAAGTTGCTGAATTAGGACAAAATTAAACTGAAAATAAATTTTTGAAACTCACTCTTCAGTCGAAGCAGATCATCAAGGGTGAACTCAGGTTCTGAAATGAAACAGATTTGCCATCTATTGAAACACATCATTCATTTCAGTGAGACAGGTGCCAAGGCAGACTGAAAACTATGAAACTGAAAGATGTGTGACATTCTTACATAGTGTGAAGTACAGCCAATGTACAGGTAACTCTAACATGAGAAGTGTTGTGTGCGGACAATCTGGTCTTCAACACAAAATTCTATCAGCTCTTGCTTCCAAGCTGAGTTCCACTGTTTCCCACTCAATTTATCAATTGCAATTTATTGCAATGATTCCATCAGAGTGTTTCTCCACAGTACACGAGGACAGTCTCCTGTTCTCCTGTGAGTCTTTCTCCTTTGTTTTATTATTTTCCCTCTGCGGCTTCATGTGTCTCTTTTTCTCCATCTCCATCAGTCCGACTGTCTGTCTTCTATCTGTTTGTCTGTCTGTCTGTTCATCTGCCTGCCTGCCCGCCTGTCTGTCTGTCATTCTATCTATCTGTCTGTCTGTCTAACTATCTGTCTGTCTGTTTCTGCCTGTCTGTCTATCTGTCTGTCTGGTTCTACCTGTCTGTCTGGTTCTACCTGTCTGTTTCTACCTGTCTGTCTGTCATTCTACCTGTCTGTCTGTCTGGCTAACTATCTGTCTGTCTGGTTCTACCTGTCTGTCTGTCTGGTTCTACCTGTCTGTCTGTCTGGTTCTGTCTGTCTGGTTCTGTCTGTCTGGTTCTGTCTGTCTGTCTGTCTGTCTGTCTGTCTGTCTGTCTGTCTGTCTGTCTGTCTGTCTGTCTGTCTGTCTGTCTGTCTGTCTATCTGTCTGTCTGTTCCTACCTGCCTGCTTAATTGCCCCTAGCCTGCCTGCCTGTCCATCTGTCTTACCCAGAGCTGCATATTCTCCCCCATCAAAGCTGCGCTGCTCAGCCTCGGCCAGCTCTACAATGGTGTCAGTCAGTTTGGCCACCTCCTCTATGGCAGTGGCGATGTCTGTGGACGTCAGGTCAAAGGAGGCGCTCTCCTCACAGATCTTCTCCTGCAGAGGAAGACAAAGCTCAGATAGGCACACCCCCTCATGTCTCTTTGCTTTGCACCAAATAATTTTCAAACACGCATTTTGGGTCACTCAAATGTCCATCATGGGACATGAACTTGTATCTGTATCTATCTTTTGATCACCATTTACTAATGCAGAGAACATTCATAATCAACAATGATACCAAGGCACACCCAAATGTTCTTATTTAGGTATTGATTCTACCATATAAAAACAATATACATACTCTGACATATGACAGACTTACCAAGTTGTGAGCTTCGTCAAAAATGACGATGTTTCCCTGCAGCTCCACACCATGGGCCTTCCTGGACTGAGGCAGAGAAAATACAACTCACAACTCATAGAAGATGCATCCTTACTGTTACAACCACCAAGTCTAAATGATCTGACCCTGTTTGATGACTCCAGTAGCTTGTTGGGCTGCTTGGGCTGCCCCTGGCTGAGCCACTGGAGCTGCCCCTGGCTGAGCCACTGGAGCTGTCCCTGGCTGAGCTACTGGAGCCGTCCCTGGCTGAGCCACTGGGGCTGCCAATGGCAGAGCCACTGGAGCTGCCCCTGGCAGAGCTACTGGAGCTGCCCCTGGCAGAGCTACTGGAGCTGTCCCTGGCTGAGCTACTGGAGCTGTCCCTGGCTGAGCTACTGGAGTCACCCCTGGCAGAGCTACTGGAGCTGTCCCTGGCTGAGCTACTGGAGCTGTCCCTGGCTGAGCTACTGGAGTCACCCCTGGCTGAGCTACTGGAGCTGCCCCTGGCAGAGCTACTGGAGCTGTCCCTGGCAGAGCCACTGGAGCTGTCCCTGGCTGAGCTACTGGAGCTGTCCCTGGCAGAGCCACTGGAGTCACCCCTGGCTGAGCTACTGGAGCTGCCCCTGGCAGAGCTACTGGAGCTGCCCCTGGCAGAGCTACTGGAGCTGCCCCTGGCTGAGCTACTGGAGTCACCCCTGGCTGAGCTACTGGAGTCACCCCTGGCTGAGCTACTGGAGCTGCCCCTGGCTGAGCTACTGGAGTCACCCCTGGCTGAGCTACTGGAGTCACCCCTGGCAGAGCTACTGGAGTCACCCCTGGCTGAGCTACTGGAGCTGTCCCTGGCTAAGCCACTGGAGCTGTCCCTGGCTGAGCTACTGGAGTCACCCCTGGCTGAGCTACTGGAGCTGTCCCTGGCAGAGCTACTGGAGTCACCCCTGGCTGAGCTACTGGAGCTGTCCCTGGCTAAGCCACTGGAGCTGTCCCTGGCTGAGCTACTGGAGTCACCCCTGGCTGAGCTATTGGAGTCACCCCTGGCTGAGCTACTGGAGCTGCCCCTGGCAGAGCTACTGGAGCTGCCCCTGGCAGAGCTACTGGAGCTGCCCCTGGCTCAGTGGCTGAGCTACTGGAGCTGCCCCTGGCTGAGCTACTGGAGCAGGCCCCTGGCTGAGCTACTGGAGCCATCCCTGGCTGAGCTACTGGAGCCACCCCTGGCTGAGCTACTGGAGCCACCCCTGGCTGAGCTACTGGAGCTGCCCCTGGCAGAGCTACTGGAGCAGGCCCCTAAAGCCCAGCAGCCAGGGGCTCCAGCTGTGGGGGGCATCAAGCAGCTTCAGCAGTTTGTTATGCACCTGAGAATGCATCCCATGCATCAGAACTGTTGAACACAAATAAAGACAAACAAATAACATCTAAATACTTCAGTATCATGCACAGCAGATCAAGAAATTCAAGTATTCCAAAATACATTGAGAAAGCAATTAGCAGATTTGTTACCTAGCCCTATGTCAACTCCTGGAAAAGAGTAAAACAAAAATTTGCAAATAACAATATACATTTATGTAGGTCAACATACCTTTACTATTATCATTATCAACTATTACGTAGGTAAAAGATGGACCGCTGGATTCTAGAAGACAAAACAAATAATGGTCACAAAGATCGTTGGGAGGTGCTGGAATCACAGGTTTAGTATGGAAACAAACATTTCGGGAGTAGCCCTTCATCAGCTCCCAGCGATCTTAGTGATCATTATATGTTATTATCTACTATTATTAGTTTATGACGTGATCTAGGACTCAACATACACATAAACATACACACACACAAAGAGACACATACTCATTCACTCTCTCCTCTCTCTCTCTCTCTCTCTCTCTCTCTCTCTCTCTCTCTCTCTCTCTCTCTCTCTCTCATCACAATTATCGGGACAATCCAGATAATTTATACACATGTCCAGCTTGTATGGAAGAAATTGAAAATGAATTTCACATGCTTTATGTTTGCCTAGTTTATGAAGACCTTAGAGAAAAATATTTATCTCACATTAATGACTTTGAAGAGTGAAACAAATATTTGGCAGTGACCCTAGTGTAATAAAATCATTAGCAATGTTCCTATATCACGCTCTGAAAAGAAGACGTGACGCGGTGGACATTTTCAATGCCGATGAGTTCAATGTGTTTAAGTTGTGACAGGCCGGTGGCCTCAAATAAACAAGTTTGTTCGTTCTCTCTCTCTCTCTCTCTCTCTCTCTCTCTCTCTCTCTCTCTCTCTCTCTCTCTCTCTCTCTCTCTCTCTCTCTCTCTCTCTCTCTCTCTCTTTCTCTCACCAAAATGACTTAAAATCCCAACTTGTCCCACTAAATGCTGAGGGCAATACATGCCCTATCCCCTTCTTCCTATGCGTGTCTGCAGCTGCAACTTTTTCAACTTTCCTTGGTGGGAAGACACACAGTCCTAAACAGTGACCCAACAGTAACGCAGATTCTAATGCTGAAACTTTTGTTTTGTCTTGAATGCCTGAAATATATGCTAATGACCACATTCAGGAGAGTTAGTGAAAGGAACTGGGTCAGCATTCACGTGATTCTTGCATGCAAAAATTAAGTCAGAATTCCAATATGGTTCCCAGATTTTCTACTTGTCTGTGGCTGCAAGGGACCAATCCTGGCAGAGCTGAAGCAGGCTCAAGAAGGCCGGAGCCAGAGGCACCATGTAATGAGGAGAACACCAAGCAGTTCCAGTCATGCTTTTACTAGGAAGTTCCATCAGCTTCTCAACCTGATGTCAAAGACAAGCAAAATGGAGGAAAGGGGAACAAAGTCATTTTTTGGAAACTTACCCGGACATCCACCAGGTAGTTGTAGGGCATGAAGACGATGTCTGCGTCTGCCTTCAGATCCCGCGCCATGTAGTAGGGGCACATCCTGCACACACACAAACACTCCTGTACACAGGAAAGCTGCAAACACAAGTCTTGGACAAGAGGACAGCTGCCCTACGTAGACAGCCTGCCCATGCAGGGAGAAACTCCTCCACACTTCAGTGACCCTTGCCAAGCATGCGAACCTGTCTGCCCAGTTCCACATCTGGTCCGTCTCCTCACACCTACAGGAAGTTGTCCAATAAGTCATCTGATAAAGTCTACACCTCCAATAGCAAGCTTTGACATTTTCTTGTTTGCAGTATTGCAGACAACATCACGTTTTACAGCCAAGTGAATACCCATCAGAGTATTTAAAATCATTTCAAATAAACCACACCAAAAACAAATATTATCTAGCATGTTTATATGTGTTCAAGGAATAAATCTTCTAAGATGTGAGTACTTGTGCAACAATCACTCAGTTGACTCAAAGTAAAGCAGGCTGGAAACTCTCAGATACAAACTTGTTCTTTTCTCCATTCTTGACGAGGTCTTCAATGTCCACAATACTGCCCACCACTTGTCTGGCGTCACCGTTCTTCTTGTAATCTGCAAGGACATGACAGTGACACCACCATTCACTGGAAAGCTGCATTGTTTTCCAGTGATAAACACTAACCTCTCTTTAGGGCACAACATTTTTGTTCTGATCCTGTCCCGCTAAAATACGGAGTCCCACAGGGCTCGGTTCTGGGTCCTCTGCTGTTTCTACTGTACACCCAACCACTTCCCAACGTAATTGACAGTCGTTCATTCTCTCACAGTGAATTTGCTGATGACACGCAACTCTACAATTCCACTCATCCCAGTCAAATCCAACCTCTTCTCTCTGCAAGTGAACCTTGTATTTCTGATGTGAAACAGTGGATGACCCAGAACAAACTCAAACTTAATGATTCAAAGACCGAAGCTCTCCTGGTTGGCGGTAGAGGCGAATTTGATCAGGTCCTGAAACTAACCATAGGTCAGAGTGAGATAGAATTCTCAAAGAATGTTAGGAACTTAGGTGTCATGTTTGATTTTGATCTTTCTATGAGAGTTCATGTGAACAAAGTTTGCCAGTTAGCTTACTACGAGTTAAGGAAAATTAGCACTATTCGTCACTATCTTTCACAACAGGCCACTCAAACCCTTGTCACTTCCCTTGTTCTGTCCCGTCTTGATTATGGAAATTCTCTTCTTGCCGGCATTCCTGACACTCTGCTAAACAAACTGCAAAAAGTCCAAAACACTGCTGTTAGATTAGTTTTTAGATGTCCCAAGAGAACTCCCACATCCAAACTCCTTCGTGCACTGCATTGGCTCCCCGTCGCTCAGAGGATAGAGTATAAGCTAGCCACTATGTGTTTCAACTTCTTCAATCAAACTGCACCACACGCACTCAAAGAAATTCTCACTGTCTACACCCCCGCTAGAAATAACCGTTCAGCTGCAGACACCAAAACATTAAATGTCGCCCGTCGCAAAAAGAAAACCCAAGGACAGCGAGCTTTTTCTTACATCAGCCCTGTAACGTGGAATAGCCTACCTTTCCCTGTCCGTCACTCTGATTCCATGTCCCAGTTCAAAACCTCCCTTAAGACACACCTGTTCCGGTCAGTCTTTTCTGACGAGCAGTGAGGTGCTTCACAAGGCGCCTCTTCTATGTTTCATGTTTTGTTTATTGCCTGCCATGTTAATTAATTGTATTGTATTTAACTCTTCTTTTAATTCAACTGTACAGTTTGCGAGTGTTGGAATGCTTTGTATGAGTGTGGACTTTTTATTGTAAACATCATGAGCTTGCCTATTAGGGAAGGTATGTGTGTATAAGTAATCTGTATTATTATTATTATTATTATTATTATTATTATTATTAACAGAATCCATGATCCTCACATACTGAAAATGTCCAAAACATCAGATTACAGCTAAAGTAGAGGGAGACAGTAACATTCAGGCAAAACAAGCACAAATCTCCCCTCCCCCCCCCCCCCCCCCCCCCCCCCCCCCCCCCCATTAGAAACATTCAAACCTGTTGAAATACCAATCATTCCAGAACATTTGGATGGAGTGAGTTTTATGGGCTATCAGCCTTTATAGGCCATGTAACTGTAAGGCCATTTAGCATGAAAATCACTAGAATAGTTTTGAGTAAATGCAAATCAAGTTGCAATGTCCCTAATTATTCGCCTCTAATGAATCATGTAGGGAGACATGGTGGGTCTATTCTGACCCCCAGCCCACAGGGGGGTAGAAACATGTGGAAGATGAACCATTACTGTGGAACCTGTGCCAAATTGCTGATCCAGGCTGCTGGTGTAAAAGTGGATGTAGCAATGTATGTCTCTCCAGGCACCATAGCCCAATACCCTACACATTTACTGCTGCATGGTTTGTAGCAATGTATATATATGCTTACTGTAATAAACATTGTAGTAGTGTATGTACACGCTAACTGTCATACATGTTGCATTAGCGTATGCCATACTAAACACTTAGCATTGTACAAGTTGTATTAGTGTATGTCATACTGCACACTTATCTTCATACATGTTGTACTAGTGTAAGTACACACTTAATATCTTACACATTGCAGTAGTGTATGCACATAATTATCGTCATTCACATTGCTAGTAGTGTATGTATACACTTACCATTGTACATGTTGTAGAAGTGTAAGTACACACTTACCGTCGTACACATTGTAGTAGTGTATGTATACACTTACCATTGTACATGTTGTAGAAGTGTAAGTACACACTTACCATTGTACACATTGTAGTAGTGTATGTATACACTTACCATTGTACATGTTGTAGAAGTGTAAGTACACACTTACCGTCGTACACATTGTAGTAGTGTATGTATACACTTACCATTGTACATGTTGTAGAAGTGTAAGTACACACTTACCGTCGTACACATTGTAGTAGTGTATGTATACACTTACCATTGTACATGTTGTAGAAGTGTAAGTACACACTTACTGTCGTACACATTGTAGAAGTGTATGTATACACTTACCATTGTACATGTTGTAGAAGTGTAAGTACACACTTACTGTCGTACACATTGTAGAAGTGTATGTATACACTTACCATTGTACATGTTGTAGAAGTGTAAGTACACACTTACCGTCGTACACATTGTAGTAGTGTATGTATACACTTACCATTGTACATGTTGTAGAAGTGTAAGTACACACTTACCGTCGTACACATTGTAGTAGTGTTTGTATACACTTACTATTGTACATGTTGTAGAAGTGTAAGTACACACTTACCGTCGTACACATTGTAGTAGTGTATGTATACACTTACCATTGTACATGTTGTAGAAGTGTAAGTACACACTTACTGTCGTACACATTGTAGTAGTGTATGTATACACTTACTATTGTACATGTTGTAGAAGTGTAAGTACACACTTACCGTCGTACACATTGTAGTAGTGTATGTATACACTTACCATTGTACATGTTGTAGAAGTGTAAGTACACACTTACTGTCGTACACATTGTAGTAGTGTATGTATACACTTACCATTGTACATGTTGTAGAAGTGTAAGTACACACTTACCGTCGTACACATTGTAGTAGTGACAACGCCTGGTGTGCACCTTGGCTCTGCACATGTGGACCTGGATGCATAAAAACCCAAAATGTTGCACAGAAAATGCCACAAAAGGAAAGTGATATGGGTTTAGGAATCAGCAACATACAGAAATTATAAATGCAAATATGCACTCTCTTAACAGTTACGAATTATTCATGTGAGACCATTCCATGTCAAATCTACTTTTCTTTCAGAATCTGGAGGCATGACTTGCCTTGTGTTGCCTTCTTTACATCATACTGTTATGCCATTTTTTCCCCACTGCTTTGCACAGAGTTCATCCTTGTTACCTTGGCAGTGCTGCTGGCTTCCCGCTGGACTTGTTCATTGATGCACAGCTGCTCTCTGGATCCCAGCACACAGGACTTGATGCTGCAAGGGTGAAGAGATTTCCAACTTCATGACAGAGCATGTTGTAAAAGACTGTTCAAATTCAGCTTTTATTCCATACTATGCACTTCATCCAACAACTTAAATAAAAAGTTTAAGTTGTTGTTTATTCCCATCAGTATTTGGAATACTCAAAGGTAAAGAGGAAAAAGGCAAGTCGTGACAATTACTCCCTTTTTTGTAAAAAGGAAAGGAATAATGACAGCAGAAAAGCTTGAGACCTAGGTTTTAATCAAGAGATGAATTTAAGAAAAGATGTCAATTACTTCATTTTAACTTTTTAACTGGAGTGCCTACGTCATGTCATTCTGAAGTTTTTTACGTCACGTGTTGCATCATTTATGTGTTTCTGTATTAACTGAAGAAGGGCGTATGCCCGAAAGCCTTTTGATTTTGGTGTTTGTCGTGTGTTTTTTTCTTATTAATAGTCATTTTAACTTTATGAAAAGACCTAGGTTGTGCATCTATAAAACAAGAACTCCGACTGAATCATCATGAATTGAACACTTTCAAGGTGATTTTGTCAGAACAGTTCTTGGAACTTCTCAGTCGCAAAACAATTCCAGTTGAACTGTGTACTTACTGCTCCCCCCAACTCCCTCTACCTCATTTAAACTGGTACACGTTCATGAATTGTTTGTCATTTTACACAAGCCAGACACAACTCTTTGAAAACCGAATGTCCATTCCACAGGGAGACCATAGAGAGAGGAATTTTGGATGGACTGGATGAGGCTTTACAGCCTTCCAGCATTTAACTCATTCAAGAAACGGTATTTTTAGGGCATCTTATCTCTGGAATCACAGGAAAATAGATGTATTTTGAAAACGTTTATTTAAAAAAGAACTAAAGCTATGAAATCAAGTCTAGTTTTCTGAATTCAATTTTTCCCGCAAACAAAGAAAAATTATGCAAATGGGTGGCATCGTATAAACCTGTGTCTTTAACGACTATGTTCAGCGTGAATGAGTTAAAGGTTTTTACAGGCCAAGAGTGAGGAGCTACCAATCATGCTCACCTGGTGTAGGCCGTGCGCTTCAACTCTTGCACCGCCTGGGACAGCTGTGAGTGGGTCCTGGAGGCGTAGATGATCTTGGGCACAGCTGGAAAGTACATGAGTTTCCATGATGGCAACTCCATGGCATGTATGATGAATCAGACATAAAGAAAGTATATACAAAAAGTACTACTTCCTTGATACATGAGATAGGATTGTCAAGAAGAAAAAAAATGTTTGGATGAAAACAGTTTCAATCAGATGTCATGATGATTATTTCAGTATTTCATGACTAAAATCATCTTTTTCTGTGCATAAGATTAAAAAATTACAAAAATTGTGAAGAGCATGTTTCTCTAATGAACAAAAAGGCAAATCCAAAGTCAGGTCATTGGTATTAGTATTTGCTAAGTATGCGTGTGAGCATGCTGAGTGAGAGAGTGAGTGAGTGAGTGAGTGAGTGAGTGAGTGAGTGAGTGAGTGAGTGAGTGAGTGAGTGAGTGAGTGAGTGAGTGAGTGAGTGAGTGAGTGAGTGAGTGAGTGGGTGGGTGAGTGGGTGAGCGAGTGAGTGAGTAAGAGTGGGTGGGAGGGTGAGTGAGTGAGTGGGTGAGTGAGTGAGTGAGTGAGTGAGTGAGTGAGAGAGTGAGTGAGTGAGTGAGTGAGTGAGTGAGTGAGTGAGTGAGTGAGTGAGTGAGTGAGTGAGTGAGTGGGTAGGTGGTAAGTGGGTGAGCAAGTGAGTAAGAGAGGGTGGGAGGGTGAGTGGGTGAGAGGGTGAGTGGGTGAGCGAGCGTGGGTGGGTGGGTGAGTGAGTGAGTGGGTGGGTGGGTGGGTGGGTGAGAGAGTGAGTGAGTGAGTGAGTGAGTGAGTGAGTGAGTGAGTGAGTGAGTGAGTGAGTGAGTGAGTGAGTGAGTGAGTGAGTGAGTGAGTGAGTGAGTGGGTGGGTGGGTGGGTGGGTGGGTGGTTGAGTGAGTGGGGTGTGTGTGTGTGTGGGGGTGGGTGAGAAAGTGAGGCAGTGGGTAAGTGAGTGGGTGATTGGATGAGTGATTGAGTGGGTGGGTGGGTGGGTGGGTGGGTGGGTGAGTGAGTGAGTGAGTGAGTGAGTGAGTGAGTGAGTGAGTGAGTGAGTGAGTGAGTGAGTGAGTGAGTGAGTGAGTGAGTGAGTGGGTGAATGGGTGGTTGAGTGAGTGGGTGGGTGTGTGTGTGGGTGAGAAAGTGTGAGGGTGGTTAAGAGAGTGAGTGGGTGAGTGAGGGAGTGGGTGAGTGAGTGTGTGAGTGAGTGGGTGAATGAGTGGGTAGGTGGGTGGGTGGGTGGGGGGGTGGGTGGGTGAGAGAGTGGGTAGGTGAGTGAGTGTGTGATTGGGTGGGTGAGTGGGTGGATGAGTGGGTGGGTGAGTGGGTGGGTGAGTGGGTGGGTGAGTGTGAGTGTGTGTGTGTGTGTGTGGGTGAGTGGTTGGGTGCGTGGGGGAGGGCAGGCAGGTGGTTGGGTGGTTGAGAGAGTCAGTCAGACAGTCAGTCAGTCAGTCAGTCAGTCAGTCAGTCAGCCAGTCAGAGGGTGAGTGAGTGGGTGGGTGAGAGGGTGAGTAATTTAGTAAGCCAGTCAAAGGGTGGGTGATTGAGTAAGTCAGTCAGTGGGTGAGTGGGTCAGTGGGTGGGAGGATCAGTGGGTGGTTGAGTGGGTGAGAATGCTGACTTACCAAACTCCTCAGTGCCCCACGTGGCACCAGTGGCCTGCTGGAGACTGGCAGCCAGGTTGCTCACCACTTTGTCATTCAGGTTTTCTTTGTTGCGTAGCACCCCTGCCACTCCCAGCTGTCTGTTAAACTCCACCTGCAATGCCACTCTCTCTTCTGTACCACACCAGTCTGGCTGACCTGTCACACTTCTCCAACATTTCTGTCAATTCCCAAGCAGGCACTACAGTGGTTCTTAAGCATTTGCAAACTGTCTTCGCTTTTACAAATCTCATTACAGCCTTCACATGGCAGCCATGGATAATGAAACCCAATTCCTCAAATCTCACCTGCAAACGGTTATGTCACCTGTGCATTGTAATTTCACCTATGCACTGCACTCTTTTTGTATACCATGCCTGTTTGATGCCTTACCTGTCTGCTGTCATCTTATCTGTACCCTGCCATCATGCCTGCCCACTGATCTCACCAATTCTTTGATTTCTTACCCATTTCCTGAACTCATCTGTCCATGTTTGTCTTATCTATCTGCTGCCATTTCACTTGTACAATGCAATTTGTGTACACTGTCATTTCACCTGTACATGGCAATCTCACTGTAAAATACTATATTCCTGTACATGGCAATCTCACTGTACAATGCCATCTCTCCTGTACATGGCAATCTCACTGTAAAATGCCATTCTACCTGTACATGGCAATCTCACTGTAAATTGCAATCTCACCTGTACATGGCAATCTCACTGCACAGTGTCATCTCACCTGTACATGGCAATCGCACTGTACAATGCCATCTCTCCTGTACATGGCAATCTCACTGCACAATGCCATTTTACCTGTACACGGCAATCTCACTGTAAAATGCCATCCTACCTGTACATGGCAATCTCACTGTAAAATGCCATTTTACCTGTACATGGCAATCTCGCTGTACAATGCCATCTCATCTGTACATGGCAATCTTGCTGCAAAATGCCACCTCTCCTGTATATGGCAATCTCACTGCACAATGCCATCTCACTTGTGCATGGCAATATCACTGTAAAAGGCCATTTCACCTGTACATGGCAATCTCACTGCACAATGCCATCTCACCTGTTCACTTCCTGCACAATTATCTCACCTGAGCCTTCTTGTCCTGCAGCCAGGCCAGGGTGGCACACAGCAGACACAGCGTCTTCCCAGTGCCTGTGGGACTCTCCAGCACTCCATGCACATTCTGTCAGAGTGAGGTCAGAGGACGACATTTTATCTGCTTCAGGTTCAGCTCTAGTGCACAGTTAGACACAAAAATAACAGGAGTGGAGTCCCTGTCAATATCTGTTAGGAAAGGTCCACATCATTTTCTCATCAATTAAAAGTAATTTGAAGTTAAAACATTTGATCTGGCTAGTCTGATGTTCTGATACTGATCAGGCCAAAAAAAAAATTGGTGTGGTTAAGGTAACATAGCCAAAAAAAATAGGGTAGGTAGGTCGGCAATAACTTTTTTTTTTTTTTAACTTTTTATTTCTCGTGGAAACCAAATTAAACCTACTCGACTTGGAAATAAGTGTGCGAACAGACAGAGGATATTCCCTTTGAACAATTTTGACTTAACTTCTCTTGTAAAATTTATGTAAAGAAAAGCATTGACTTACCAGTGAAGATATGGCCAGACCTGGGTACCCCAAATTTTGCCTCAGCGTACTCACTGGTTCAGATATGCGTATTTTTTTAAACTGTGCGTATTTTTTGCGCGGACCGACAATTTCAAAAATGCAGCTTTTGATTTGCAAACAAAGAGGCAATGCAAGTGAAGAGTTATCTCCCCCTTGACCGCTGCATCCCGCAGCGCGCCTGAACTGATTTTGGCCTCTTTGCTCTATGTATTTTCACTTGGGAATCATTCTCGTTTATGAACACTGCTGCAGTTTCCCGAAATCTCATATTCTACGAGAGAGAGAGAGAGAGAGAGAGAGAGAGAGAGAGAGAGAGAGAGAGAGAGAGAGAGAGAGAGAGAGAGAGAGTGACAGAGAGAGAGAGAGACAGAGAGAGAGACAGAGAGAGAGACAGATAGAGAGAGAGAGAGACAGAGACTTAGAGAGAGAGAGACAGAGAGAGAGAGACAGACAGAGAGAGAGAGACAGACAGAGAGAGAGACAGAGACTTAGAGAGAGAGAGAGACAGAGAGAGACAGAGAGACAGACAGAGAGACAGAGACAGACAGAGAGACAGAGACAGACAGACAGAGAGAGAGACAGACAGACAGAGAGAGAGAGACAGAGACTTAGAGAGACAGAGAGAGAGAGAGAGAGAGACAGAGAGAGAGAGAGAGACAGAGAGAGAGACAGAGAGAGAGAGACAGAGACAGAGACTTAGAGAGAGAGAGACAGAGAGAGAGAGACAGAGAGAGAGACAGAGAGAGACAGAGACAGAGAGAGAGAGAGGGAGAGAGAAGTGAAACAGAGAGGCGGGCTCAGGTATCCTCCCTGCAAATGTTTTTTTAAGATTGCTTGACCCACTTCTTACCCCAGCATTCTGTAGCTAAACTAAACAGCCCTCTGGGAACACCATGCAGTCACAACAGTGTTGTCAACCCATATTACACAAATGTCCGATGAAGAGCTCTTGTCAAAACAAAACTCGAAGAGTGGGAGACTGCTTCCAGCAGCAGGAAAAGTAAATTGTGGATCAAAACTTCACGGGGAAAAAAAACCCTTTTGATTTCACCATTGTCGTATTTTTCGATTTCACGATTGTCCTATTTTTCCACACAAGTCGTAGTAGTCGTATTTTCAATAGTTTGGCGTAAAAAATACGCCAAAATCGTATAGGTAAACAGGTCTGTATGGCTGATATGAGATTGTCTGTCCTGCTAGTGTCAGTATCATGTGACCAACCATCGGTGCCCCTAACGTGAACCAGATGTAATTGAAATGCATCATGAACTTGTGAGCACTGCATGTTGATCATCCTCTTCATCTTCCTCACTCTCGGCTTGAAAAACTTCACATTTGAAATGTATCGCCTTCAGTTCAAAAACGTGTCCCCGACCTCTCCAACAGTCAAACTCCAAGCCAACTCAAACCCATCCCCATCTGCTTTGCACGTGGTCACATCACCAGAGCTGCCAAGTGCTACGATTTAGGCGTAGCATGCTACGATTTCGCCGTGCTTGCTACGATGCTACGATCGTCAGGGAAAAACTACGATTTTTCAAAGCCTGGAACTGAACTTTTGACCGTCACGAAGAAACACCCCCCCCCCCCCCCCCCCCCCACACACCCCGCTTTATGCTGGCGGTTCAGCGCTGAGCGTCGAACTGAACTTTTGACCGTCACGTAGAACCCCCCCCCTCCCCCCCCCTCCCCTCCCCCCCCCCTCCCCTCCCCCCCCCCCTCCCCAGCTTCACGTCGGCGGCTCAGCGCTCAGGGACTTGACAGCCCAGCCCTCAACCCACAACTTTGATATTAAAAAAAACTTCAACATTTTCAATAAAAAGATGTAGGGTCGGCACCCCAGAATAGGGTAGGTCGGGTTACCGTAACCACACCATATTTTTTTTTTGGCCCCACCAATGATGGTAAGCCGACGTTCATAGTTACAGAATTTTAAAAACCCCATAGAAATGATGATTAAACCAAGAATTTCAACCACAGCTATTCAACATTACATATCAAAGTCAACATTAAAGGGGAAAAAAGATATATATACATAATATAGCAAAAAACATGCTGTAATATCGAATTGGTGCACATAAAATGATTTCTCCCCAGAAATCATTAAACAATTTATTGTGTTCTGAATGAATTAGTGTGATCTGCTTATTTACATTTTCCTCTTCTGATTTTCAGTGTATATATATACACAAGTCTTAAACATCAAGATTCCTCTAGAAAAGTATAACACACATTTATGTTTATGCTGATCTAATCTATGGAAATATAAAGTAATCATGTTGTAACAGACTAAAACAAGAGCAGAATAAAAGCAACACTGCTGCTCATGACAGGACAGAGTGATGTCTTACTTGTTGCAGACATTCCAGGACTTTGGACATGTAGGTCACCTGACATGGATACGGCTCAAAGGGAAAGTTCACCTTCACTCCCCTGATGTCTACTAGCGGCATGGCTGCTTTCTGTGATGGCCAGATTTGAATCAGATATAACAGGGGTGTTCCATGCATCTCAACACAAGAAAATGGTACAGAGGCATAAGCATAAAAAGAATCTTATTCCTCAAAGTGGTTTCTGTGCTATCTCAGTGATGCAAACACAGAAACTTCAAGCACAAAATCCATGCTTGAAATGTGTGGATCAGTTGTTCATTAATCTCCACATTACCTGAAAAACACTGTCCTTGAGCTGTCAGCATGTACACTACAGAGGTGAAAATGAGAGAAACAAGTCTTCAGCTGCTTGCCAGCATTATCTTCTACCTCTAGCCTTCCATCCTGAGAATCTGCTTGTCTGCTTTTCTGCCTGTCTCTCCAAGTGCCTTCCTGCCTGATGACTTCAACTGAAATGACTGGCTGAATTAATTCAGTGTAGAGATTTTTTGAGGTAATCAACACTGAAAGTGGGAGTTCTCAACCCCCAAAAGAAAGCATGAATTCTCATTCTCAGGGAGCTAGAAGGAAATCTGAATGGTTCATGACAAACCTGACACATTTTCTCCCATATTTAATCAAATGAAAAGTAGGTTTGTGTTGCTGACAGCCTTTTAATGAAATTTGTTCCATCTCCCCAGGGGAAATCTTTTCAAGCATGAAATTAAGCAATGTTGACAAAATAAAATTTGTGTTCTTGCCCCCTATATGTATGATGAGCTATTTAAGTTCACTATTCAATAGTAAGCATCAATGCACATACTTTCAGTATCCATGTTCACTACACCAATCTCGCCAACACCACCACCATCATTGTCATCATCATCTCAAAGACCCTTTAACTTTCTTAACCAGTATATATATAGCAGTCACTTCAGACTGGTTGGCATTATCATAATATTTCAGTGAGTTTATGACTGTACAACAATTTCTATCTAAAACCCAAGAAAAACGTGTTTGGTGGGGTCGTCAAAATTTCAAACCCATCAACCGTTGCACTACGTGATTCACCTGACGCGTCCTTTGCTAAGAGGGGAGAAGATGCTGACATTTTATCACTCGGGCGACAGAAACTAATTTGGGATGAGTGCAAGGTAAGACCACGCTACCTGAGGACAGGGCAAACACTGAAACAGACAGCACTGACTCATGAAGGTCACCAGACAGCTTCAAATTCAAATTTCATGTGTGTGTGTGTGTGTGTGTGTGTGTGTGTGTGTGCGTGTGTTTGCGCGTGCGCGCGCGCGTTTGCATGTGTGACGAAAACTTGCATTTCTTCCCATCAGATATATGTCTACCTGAACTGTTGGCTCATAACAACAAAATGAAACAAGTGATCATAGCAGGAAAAACAACCACATCCTTTATTTCGATTAAACATACGACGTAGCAAAAAGTTACACGTGACGTGTTAATACTAGATGATCATGTAGATGCCTCCGCTTTTACAGTCATTTGGGTGAAATCAGTCTACAGGTATATAATAGACAGGTAAATGATTGAGGGAGCTATGGGCTCAGATATTTTGAAAGAAACGAACTCGATTACCAGGTGACGACGGATGTGTTATCCAGGCGAACTGACCACACACACTTAGTTCGACCAGAGATACTGGTTCGACTAAGTCTGAGACTAGGCACCAACAATCTGCATCTTATCCACCCATCGATTCCTTTTGTCAGTCTCAAAAAGCAAAAGAATACAAAATGCCAAATACTCGACTGAATATATATTCGTTTGCCGTGTGGTTGAAATTTTATTAAGCGTGAGATTACTCTACCACGTCGCACCCATCCTCAGAGTGGGTCTTGAAGTTTACCGCGTTTTCATCTCTGATGTAAACTTCCGGAAGAGCAATTCAGAAGTGACAAGAAATGGTCAACGAAAAAAAAAGTCTTCCAGATCTTCAAATAAACCGACAAATTCACTCTAAGATTAAATCTGCCCAACGTGCAAATGGTCGTTATCTATTTAGCCATGGAAAGGTTATATTTGTTCAAGATTTGAACAGACAGCTTACGTAGGTTGGTATCAACCAATCAGCAGTCTCAACGCTAGGATTTAAGCGACTGTTGGAGGATACAGCACTACCCAACGCGCGCAATATTCAACCTGAGGCGGCAAGAGACTGCTCTACCAACAGGTAAGCGTTGAGTCTGTACCTTTGCTATCCGTAGTTCTTCGTAATTTCTTCATTACCTTCAGTGTCAGTTTTCACGAAAAAGTGTTGGTCACAGTGCAATGCAGTACTGACGTCTTCTGAAGTCTGAGCTCGTCGAACTGAGAGTGAAATCAATTTTTGTCGGCGATTCACCTCAGCAGTTGCAAAAGTAAAAACACCCAAGAGATCGTCACTGTTTTTTTCGCTCTGCTGATGATGATCACTTGTGAAAATTAATCTCAAGTGTGCGTGTTAGACATGACAGATCGTCGCAAACCGTTGATGTCGAAATGGCATTGGGCAGTTAAAATTGGAAAAAAAGATCGCAAGATAAAGATTTGCACGTCAACAAACTGAATGTTTAAACTTCTATGGTGTATCAGAATGAGTATGACGTTTTGGGATTCCGTCGCAGGGAATAAAAGCCTCGTGTCGATAAATGATGTTTTGATTGAAAAGACTCATTGTACGTGAGAAGAGAGTACATCTAAGAGTGGAACGGTATTCACTCACCAGGAGATGCAAGAAAGGACGGCTAATTTAATAATCCGACGCTTGTTGGTGTCGTACGTGTTACAAGTCGATTTATTAAAACAGTTTATTGAGTTAGACTACTTAAATTTGCCAGACTAATCATCTAATATATTCTCAATATTGAAATGAAAGCGATAACGTTTTAAAAATGCCTCGTAAATAGCAAAGTCACGCTGACTCAATAATCTGAGTAAATTTGGGCGCAAAATTGTTTAAAATAGTTTGAAGAGCAGGATGTTGTAGAGCTTCAGCATGAACATGAGTTTCTTCTTATATGATGATGATCTACGTGCACTTCACTGGAAATCAAGACAAGACCTCAAGTTTCAACGCTTCTTTTTCCATCGACTTTTCTTTTCCTCTCTGCATCTTACCCCCTTCTTCCCCTCTCCTTTCTACTTATGTTCTTCTGTCTCCTGCCCTTTTCTTTATATTCTCCCTCTTCTGTCACACTCCTTTTTTCCTGTCCTCCCTTTGTACTCTATAATTCTCTTCACTCTCCCCTCTCTTCTGTCCCTCCCACCCCACCCCCACCCCACCTCTCTCTCTCTCTCTGTCTCTCTCTCTCTCTGTCTCTCTCTCTCTCTCTCTCTCTCTCTCTCTCTCTCTCTCTCTCTCTCTCTCTCTCTCTCTCTCTCTCTCTCATCTCTATCACTCTCCATCGAGACTCACCATCTCTCCATCTCTCCCTCCGCCTCTCTCCCTCCGCCTCTCTCCCTCCGCCTCTCTCCCTCCGCCTCTCTCCCTCCGCCTCTCTCTCTCCCCCTCTCCCCTTTTTCTCTTCTCCCCTCTTTCTCCCCCTCCTCTCGGTCCCCCTTCCCCCCTTCTATATTTCTTGCTTGCTATCTCCCCCTTTTTTTCTGCTTTTCATCTTCACCCCTCTCCTTCAGCATTTCTCCACCTCTCCCGTCTTCCCCCTGCCCTCTCCTCCCCCTTCCCTTCCTCTTGTGCTTTCTTCCCATCCTTATAGATCTGACAACTTTTCTATTACATCACTATTCCCCCTTTCCGCATCTCTCCCATCCCCGTTTTGTTTTCTACACTCCCCCCTCCCCAACCACTTACACCCCCCCCCCCCCCCCCCCCCCCCTCTCCCTTTCCTCTCTGGTATCCTTTCGTTCAACCCACACCCATCTCTGCCTGACTCTCTCTCTCTCTCTCTCTCTCTCTCTCTCTCTCTCTCTCTCTCTCTCTCTCTCTCTCTCTCTCTCTCTCTCTCTCTCTCTCTCTCTCTGTTTTCTCAACCGTTCAATCCTTCCTTGTTTTCCTCCCCCACTTTTTGTTCTGTTTTATGTCTTAATCTACTTTAAATGCCGTGTTTAATTTTGAGTCGCTAAAATCAATCACTGAGCAGCGTGAAATAATGTGTTGACATAATTTATCATTGGTGAACGAAACTAAACGCGAAACACATTTACCGACAATAAATACATACGTAACATAGGCCTAACCCCCCCCCCCCCCCCCCCCCCAACCCCACCCTCATTTCAATACTGTTGTTAGAAATCATGCATTAGCCTTTAACAAACTTTTTAATGCGGTCAGACGTAGGTCTATCTATTCAAAAACTGCTTCCAATTAATTAAGAATGCCCAGGCAATGCTCTCGAAGTCTTGCAGTGCTCTTGGTCGCGTTTGCGTTTGTGTGGACGATGACCGGTTTTGTGCATCTGTCTGACCAACAACCAAAACAAAATTCATATTTCTCGTGTACACACGGCTGATTTTGTGCTGGGACGTTGCCAAATCAATAGCTCCATGCCTAGACAGTCTGGTGGGGGCGGAAGTTCATCGAGTGAAGGGAGGATCTGTGGACGAGGTCTAATCGATGATGCCCTTATCTTGAACAAGCTCATGGCTGCACCGTTTGCACACCGCAAGCTTGAAGGCCAGTTCAATTCCAGCCGTCTTTTGGAGAAGAAGAGCTAGAGGCGAGCCTTTTGAATAATCTATACGAGTGACAGTACCACCTCGTCAGTTTCCTTGGGTCTGGCCAGGTTGGTGTACCCCCATGCTGTTCTTTCCCCCCCCCCCCCCCCCCCCCCCTCCCTCCCTCCCGTGCTCACTTGGACACGCTTCACTGAGCAAATGCAGCAAGTCCACTGACTGACAGGGACCAGAGACAGGCAGGTGTGACAGGTTGGGCGGGCAGGCAGGCAGGGAGGCATGGTGGGGCGTTGTGCCCGCCTGCGTTGACAGGGTTAGCGGCACCTGGCGACCTCCTGTCCGTCCCGGCAGGAGCGGCTGACCCGCTGTGACTCATTTCTGCATCGGTCTGCCTGTCTGTAGATAGAGCTAGTGCCAGTGCCACACTGCCAGCAGCAGCAGCGGCCCTGGCTGGGCAGCCTAGTCACTGAGTATTGATTTGAAACTGCATCAGGCAGCCACTGCCTCTCCTCCCTGTTCTCTCCTCCCAGACCCCCTGTCTTTCTGCAGTAAAAAATAAATAAATAATAGCATACACACTCACACAGACCTGGTTGGAAGTAAAAGTTTAGCACTGAGGTGCAGCATTTTGGAGGGGAATTTTCCATAATTTGGGCAGGGGGAATTTCCAAGATGATTTGTGGTGTGTGACTGGTTAGGGATGTGCATGAATTAGCATAATGGTCTGTCTGGATGTCTGAGTCACAAGTGCCCAGGCAGAAGCAGGGTCCGGCTTGCCGTCTGCCTGTCTTTGCCCACTGCAGGTCTGTCCTGTCTGGCACCCTGGATTTGCCTCTCCCCTCTGGATGTCCCTCCGTCTTGGATAGCATATGAGGTACCACTGCCACTTTGCTGTTTTTGCACCCTCACTTTGCCCAAGACTCCACTGAGCAGCAGTGATGGAATTTGAAATGGCACTGTTAGAGAATTGGAATTGGTTAGATGTGGGATGCAAGAGATGCCCCGGGAGTTTTTCCCTGTGAATTTTTTTTGGAAAGCCCATTAGTAAGCTACTGCATGATTCAGAGCTTGAGACACCGATGTGAATTTTCTGTTGCAGATCAACAACGAAGCTGTGCCTTTGGGTAGTGAAGTAGAAATATTCCAGAATGTCTGCCGGTGAGTGGGAGTTCTTTTGCTGATTATCTATGATAACTCATGAGGAAACACTATATTCTTGTGTTTTATGTTCTTGATGCCTAAATGTCTGATTCATGTGTAATCTTTCTAATGGCTGTGAATGATTACACTAAAAATGTTGATCTTCTTCGTGGATCCAGTGTGACAATAGTTGTATGTATATTGATTTGGGTACCAGACAAATCTGTAATGATGCAACGATTACTCTTGCGAGGTCTTATGACTTCTTACTTCCTCTTTTCCTAATTCTGTACATGTTGAGAATTAATGAAATGTAATTGTCATGGTTGGCTATGGATTGTAAAATTGTGACTTTGAATTTTCAGGAATGTGTGTTCTTCTCCCTTATAACATTCTCGGTAAAACAAAAATTTGAATTCTAGCAGATCTCTGCTTGCTGAAAGTAGAGGATGCAGAAGGGGAGCTTTATGCC
Source organism: Theodoxus fluviatilis (assembly GCA_034096865.1). Lineage (NCBI taxonomy): Eukaryota > Metazoa > Mollusca > Gastropoda > Cycloneritida > Neritidae > Theodoxus > Theodoxus fluviatilis. The sequence continues at coordinate 71,806 of JAWQFJ010003027.1, forward strand.
ATGGCTTGCTCTAGATTTCATCCACTTGGAACATTCATTCATTCATTCATTCATTTGTTCATCCATGCATTGGCTATGATGGCTGGAAGGGAGCTCAGTGCATTGGTTATGGGCATTGGCTGTGGCAGTCAGCAACGCATTCATCACAGGTCATTCTAGTCAGGTCAATTTTGCCATCCTGTTTCTCCTGTGAAAGAAGTTTAAGTTCCTGTGTCTTATGTTAAAGTTGGTAAAGAAAAATGAAAATAGCATTTTAGATAAGTGGCTCCATATACATCCACTGCAAATTAAATGTGAATATTCAGGAAAAGGCTTGCATAGTGAGACACTGGTACTGGTAGAGAGAGACCGCACAGCAGTTGTGTGGAATTGATCATGGAAGGGACAGGCAGCTTGATGTCAAGTCTTGTAGAAAGACTGCAGCAGAATGGTGTTGCATGAATTTTCGTGGGAAACACAGCCAAGGGTCTATATCACATTATTAGTGTATCTTTTGCAGTTAAAAAAAAAAAAATTCTGTATTGCCTAAAATCCATTGACTGCAGTAATCTTGATCTGTTCCGAGTGAAAATTGATGCACTGAGATATAGGTCTCTAGAGCCATCATTGTTAAATATCATCATGATCATGACGGAATGTCATGTTGACATGAGACCACTTACAATGACCTCAGCAAAATGGTCTGTGGGAAACATGTTTAAACTTAATCAGAATATTCAGCTGCATTTGTGTGGGCGACTGGCGCAATCATCTAGCGATCGACAAGAAGAAGACGAATCAGAATATTGAAGTTTCAATTTTTTGTGTCTTGTGATGATATTGATCCCTAAAGAGTGGCAAAGTTGTGTCCTGTGATAGAAATATAACAACATCATGGCCACAATCTTGATGGATCATGTCATGAAAGATGGTGCAATGAAAGATGCTGGTTCAAAGACCCACGTAAGAAGTGCAAAACAAAGCCTGAGGCAAACAGCGATGTCACTGGCGGCCTAGACTTCGTGGAAAAGCCATACTTGGTGGAGCGTTGAGCCAGACTGGTGGAGTGTGACAGTACTGCTTGCAGCGCGATACATTTTTCATGGACTGAGACATTGACTCAGTGGCAACAAGTTTGTGCTTGGCCGAAGAATCAATGTCTTAAAATGTCAAAAAGTGGTGTGCTTGGAAAGGTTTAGAAGTGGAAATAGAGACGTCAAAAGCTTCATTGAAAGAATTAGGAAGTAAACACTGAAACAGGTCTGTGCTTGGCTGAAGAATCAATGTCGTGAGTTGAAATGTCAAAGCATTGTGCTGGAAAAGTTTAGAAGTGAAATTAGAGGTGTTAAAAGCTTCATTGAAAGAGTTAGGAAGTAAACACTAAAACATCAAAGAGTTGCGTGGAAAAAAGATCCAGAAGTTATAACAAAATATTAAAGAAGAAAAATTTTGAGTGGAGATAAAGACACCACAGTAGTTAATGTTGACGAATGATGAGTGGTCAAAACTCCCAATACATGTATATATATTGCAAGAAGTAGACATTTTTCGACTTAAAGAGTGCTAATCACCCACTGGATAACTATAGAGCTGTAAAATATCTACTGAAACTGGCTTAGGAGAACTTGTGCTAATGCTTGGAAAACAGTCATTATATGAGTAATTGCTCCAATGATAGGCCACAAGGAGACCATTCCCGACCACATCAGAAAGTCATTGACACCTTGCCAAGCAGTCCTTGCTCTGCAAACTAGTTGGAATCCACTTTGCTGAACACCTGTCCTTGCCTGACGAATGGGGATGAGGAGAGGCAGACAGGGGATACACCTCACTGAGGACCAGATGGAGGAATGATGAGTTGTGTGATGGTGGTGGGAGGGGATGGGCAGGCATTACCTCAGACAGGCAAAGCCTGGGTCTGGAGAGGGCTTATGCCCTTGTCAGGGGATCACTGCCAGCTCTAGCTCTCTCCTCTCCTCTCCTCTCCTCTCCTCTCCTCTCCTCTCCTCTCCTCTCCTCTCCTCTCCTCTCCTCTCCTCTCCTCTCCTCTCCTCTCCTCTCCTCTCCTCTCCTCCCCTCCCCTCCCCTCCCCTCCCCTCCCCTCCCCTAAATCCCATCCCCTCCCATCCCCTCCCATCCCCTCCCCTCCCCTCCCCTCCCCTCCCCTCCCCTCCCCTCCCCTCCCCTCTCCTCTCCTCTCCTCACCATTCCTATTCCTGTAGAAACCTGTCCCCTCTCTTCCCTTCCCTTCTGTCCAAGCCCTCCCTCCCGAACCTTGACACATCCCACTGCCTGCCCAAAGCCCAACTTCTCCCTCCCCTCTCCACCTGCCCCCACCCCAACTCCCCACTGGCTCCCCTCTGACCTTACCCCCTCCTGGCCCCCAACCAAGCCCCACCTCTTTCTCCCCCCAATGCCAGCGCCAACTTGGCCAGGAGCCAGTGTTCTTTTTTACCATGCCTGTGTGTACCACTTGTCTGGAAGTGGGTGTGCTTCCGACTGCTTTTTCCCCCCCAACACCACAGACCCCTATAGAGAGTTGCATGAGGCCCAGTGATCAGTCCTGTCTGGGGCCTGGCCTGGTGGTGATTAATCATTGATCTGGTCTACCTCCATCTACATGGTTAAGGCAGGGGATTCGCCCTGTTTTCATGCATACTGAAGGAATGGGCAAGCCCCACCTGGAAACACTTACATGCATGCCGACTCAATCCTTGGTCCCTGCCACTGCAGTATAGATGAAGAAACGAAGCAAATTTTGTCAGGTCAAATTAGTTGTTTCCCGCCTGTTTTTGTAGATCAGGTAGGCGGGCGTCAAGGCAACGGAGAAAACAGGTAAAGGGCATTTCACCATGAATCATTAGACGGCAAGCACCTGATCAGTGCATCCTGGTCATTTTCATCTGCCATGTCTTCATGATATTCTCTCTAAAACTGCTTACTGGTGCTTTTGGTCTAACTGTCATGATGGAATGAAAACCGTTCATAACATTGAAGATGTTGCTTCATCTCACCACTCAATGAAGTAATCCTTTCTCTCTCCCCTCAACCAGTGTGTAATTGGTTGAGTTTATTCCTCTGCTTACGGAATTCTCCCAAAAAGCCCTCCTACCATCAGGTGCACCCCAATGTAAAGACCTACGATGCCGTTGTGTTGTGGAAGGGGAAAGGTACCTTGAGTCATCACTGTGTCTGTGGCAATGGATGTTTCCCCACACTTGTGCATGTTTCAAGTCTTTCTATAGATTTTTTCTCTCCTCTCTTTCTCACTGTTCCTTTGCCATTCCTCAGTGCCGAGTCCTCTGTCACCCTGCCTGGATCGATGTTCTGTGTCAGTCTTACTGTTATCCTTCATTAAATTATGTCATCAGTGTGTGGAACCCTTGTGGAGTGGAAGGTCGCCGAGTCCATCTGAATATGCAGACTGCAGTGCATGCTCTACTTGCTTATTGATTCTTCCACCACAAACCAGGTTCTTAATGTTCTGTGCTTTGCAGAATCAATAGTACCTGGAGATTTAGTCGGTGTTGAAAATTGCAGTGTGGTTTTGTTTTTGGTTTTGTTTTTCCCTCCCATCTTCTTGGTTGTGTATATACTGCTACTTTGTGTAGAAGTACTAGAATGCATGAGTACACTTTTTCTTTTTCTTTTTGTCTGCGTGTTTTTCTATCATTAAATTGCCCAACTTGCCATAGTTTTCTATGGATTAGGGGAAAAACAACATACACACACACACACACACACACACACACACACACACACACACACACACTCCACCCACCCAAAAAAAAAGAAGAAAAAAAGTTGTGGTTATGGTAACTCAACTGACTCTATTTTTTTCTGACGACCCTAAACTTTTTTCCCCATCATGCAAAAAAGACAAAGATATTGACAGTAAACAGTGTACTGCATGCTATCCTATCTCTGCCCTATGAGCAAACAGAGAAGCCATTCTTCGTGTTAAAAAAGCGTTTCCAGTTATATAGATTTTGGGTTATGTTCAATATGGCTTCTTAGAAAAAGAAAGTACACTTCAGGCCAACCTCTGACCCATACCCCCAACCCTATTTTTTGGCCATGTTACTTAAACCACAACTTTTTGTTTCTTTGGCCTTCGTACATTGGGACTTTTGAACAAGTAAATCTGGGAGCAGTGCTACATGTCTAGTGAAATCTGTTGAAGAAATTACTTCTCTGAGGCATTAGTGTGTGTAAAATACCTATGTTGGTTGGACTTGACTAAGGAACAGTAGAGCTATCTCTTCCAAAGTGTTTTGCCTTGCAGTTGCATGCCTGCTCCAAGTATGACTTAAAATTGAATTCTTGCCAACCTTTTTTGTACTTGTTGGAGCTTGGAATTTTACTGGCTGATTTGTAACGGAAAGATTTGCTCATTTGCTTATGTAATTCAAATGTTTTGCAATAAAAGCACTGCTTGTATGCCATGTATGTCTGTGACTGAATGTTTTAATTGTTGTAACCTCTATCCACAGAGAGTGCACTTATTCTTGTGTTCATGTTGGAGGGGGGTGTCCAGTGCATGAAGTCCAATTTAAATCAAACCATGTGAAATCTGCAATATGCATTCTGTAAATCATGTAAATGGGATTCATGAGAAAATGTTCTTTAAATAGGATTGATTCATGGTAGAGACCCTTGTAGATCAGTGCTGTGACATTCAACAAAATGAATTCAAGAGATGTGAAGGTTGTATTGTCTTTCAACATGTTAAGCTCAATGCATGGTTCCTCAATTGAATGATTATGATTACATCTGTGGAAAATTTTCTAACTGTGTTGGACTGTAAATCCTGGAGTTATCATATTTCTCAAAAGATACAACTTTAAGCCTTTCTGTAGATCTGCTCAAGCTGAACATCAAACCTATGTTGCACTGTTTAGAGCTACACATTTAGCATTTAATAGAAAAGTTTTAATAACTTGATGTTGAGACATTAGATCTGAAATCATTAGTCATCAAGGACCCAAACACGTTGATGAATTGTTTAATAAAGACTGATGTTTTATCAATGGTGCCATGCCTTTTTGCATGTGTATTGTGCTGTCCTGTGCATGGTTCCTAGTTTCTGGCCCTGGTCATGTCTTGCCCTGTGCTGCAGATGGAGCCAAGGAGAAGGCGGGCGGGATTTCCTACGACGTCATCCTGAAGCCTGCCACCAACAATATCCCCACCTCCCTGGCCATCTCTCCCCCTCGCCGCGAGGTCTCAGAGTCGGAGATCCTGGAGAAGCTGAAGAAGGCTGAGGAGCGGAGACAGGTAGTGCCCTTGGTAGACAGCAGTTTTCTCTCCCTCTCGGTGTCCTCTCCTATGTGGGCTGCCTGCTGCCTCTCAGTTGACCTGTGCTGTGGCTCCTCTTCCTGGGTTGGACTGGTTTGGTTTTGTACTGCCTTCCACCATCATCTCTGTCTTTCTAGAATCTGTTTAGATCGGAGTTTGTGTTGCAGTGTCTAGAGCATGAGGAGGATACAAGTGTGTGTAGAAATTGTTTTCTCTCAGCATTTTTTTTCCAGAGGAGTTTAGGGTGGGTGGGGTGGGCACAGTGGATTATAGATTAGCTACTGTGTGCTATGTGCCATAAAACCTGATTTGGATGTGTTGCACTATTCAGTACATACACAAAATGCTTTGCAATGAAGAATTGAAATATATTCTCTGTGTCTTCTGTTGAATTAGTATAATAAATTTCAAAATCATATGCATGAAATTTATGGATATATGCAGCTTGTTTTTCTTAACAACTTGCATGCATGACTTCATGCTCAGATCAGTTGGAAATTCAGAGGGAATTTTGCATAATGTGTCATACATTCTGCAGATGATTACATAATGAATACATAAAATCACAAAATTCTGGAGACCAAGATGATTGATGTTTCACTAGAATATGATACATTGTAATTCAAAAGAACATACCACGTGTGCTAAGTTAATAGATATAGAGTCCTTGTGATCAAGTTCTTATCAGCTTTGGAGTACCTCCCCATGCCTTCCTCACCATGGCTGTGTGCAAGAGTGCGGTGGGTGGGGTTGTATTTTCCCGGCTGTCATGCACCCTCCTGACAGACATGTTCACAGCTCATCAAGCCATAGTCACAGAGATGGTCATTTTCACTCTCCCAACCGCTACATTGAGATGGCTCTGTCCACATTTTGGATTGCCATGCTCTGGCTTGAGACAGCCTTGTTCACGCTCCTGACTGCCTTGTCCACGCCCCCGAAGCCTTGTCCATGCTCCCGACAGTCTTGTCTAAGCTCCCGACAGCCTTTTCTGCGCTCCCAACAGCCTTGTCTACACTCCCGACAGCCTTGTCCACGCTCCTGTCAACCGTTGTATTGTTGCAGTCCCTGGAGTCACAGCGGCTGGAGCAGCTGGCACGCCAGCGTGAGAAGGCGGCGGAGGCGGCCACCAAGGTGGCGATAGAGAGCGAGGAGTTCTCCAAGCAGACTCGCGAGAAGCTGCGCCGCTCCATGGAGATCAACAAGGAGAACCGCGAGGCCCAGCTGAAGGCCCTGCAGGAGAAGCTGAAGAATCACGTGAGTTCCGCCCCCAGGGCATTGACTGCCACCTGGAGAGGCAGTGTTCTGCTCAACAGAAGGAGATTTGGTGTGTTTATTGAATTGCATGACTCAACAAGTCGTGTGCTCCATATGTGGCATTGTTGTCTTCAATCTGATAAACAGTACTGGTAATAAAGGACTCAACGGACATATTCCCCTCAGACTTTTCTCCCGCTAGATGTGTTGACAGCTAACTGCAGTGTTGCCTTCCTATTTACCGCTGCCTGTGTGCCTTGCAGCTGGCCAAGGTGGAGGAGATCTCCAAGCAGAGCGATATGGAGGCCAAGGCCCTGGAGGAGAAGATCAGCCAGAAGTTTGAGGCCTACGAGGAAAACAGGCAAACGCAGCTCAACGCCATGCTGGAGCGCCTGCGTGAACATGTGAGTGTCTGCTGGGCATGTCGCTCCACGCCTGTCTCTCAGTCTAACTGAGGTGCGGTGGAACCTCCAACGAAGAACATTGTTTTGTGATATCCCTGTAGCGGGACTGCATTTTTCAATTTGGATTTTAAAATGTTCTACTCTTGACTTGCTTTTTCGTAACTGTTGATTTAAGGTTCCACTGCACCTATATATAGCTGCTGTGCAGCCACCTGCATACTTAGTGTTACAGTATAGGGCTTCCAATGCAGTCACAACTGCGTTGATTTCTTGTTTGTGTATGCTAGTTGGTGATATGCCAGCAGAACCATTGCTTCCATGTGAAATTAAGTACCTGGCTTTTTATTTATGTATTTTTAATTTTTTATAATCATTTCATTAAAAATCCACTGGATGCTCTCCTGCCCTTGAATAGTGTTTCCTGTGTGTAGCCGTGTAGACAGACTGTTGCAGTCTTTCTTGTGGCATTTTCCTGTTGGTTACTGGATTTTCTCTTGACTTTATCATTTAGTCATAAGTCAGTCCATAGCCCTTTAGTGGCTGGATGCATGGTCCAATGGCAGTGTGCTCCATGCAGTCTGATGAAGTGAGGGAGACAGTGGGGGAGAGGACATCATGACTAATGGAATCCTGCAGTGCGACCTAAATCGCTGCTTGTTTTGTTGCCCAAGGCATATGAGTCATGGTTTCTGTGACTGCAGCACTCGGCCTTGACTGCTGCCTGACTCCGGCATGAGTCACCCCCCACTGTCTCCAGCACTCTAACATGGAGTCTGTTGGCCACTCACCCCCCGCAGTCAAAGTCTAGTTTGCCACTCACCTCCCACTGTCTCTAGCATTCTAACATGGAGTCTGTTGGCCACTCACCCCCCGCAGTCTCCAGCAAAGTCTGTTTGCCACTCACTCCCCACTGTCTCCAGCAAAGTCTAGTTGGCCAGTCACCTCCCACTGTCTCCAGCATAGTCTAGTTGGCCAGTCACCCCCCACTGTCTCCAGCTGGGAGTCTAGTTCGCCACTCACCCCCCACTGTCTCCAGCAATGTCTAGTTGGCCACTCACCCCCCACTGTCTCCAGCAATGTCTAGTTGGCCACTCACACCCCCACCCCACACACACAGTCTCCAGCAAAGTCTAGTTGGCCACTCACCCCCCACTGTCTCCAGCAATGTCTAGTTAGCCACTCACACCCCACCGTCTCCAGCAAAGTCTACTTGGCCACTCACCCCCCACTGTCTCCAGCAATGTCTAGTTGGCCACTCACAACCCACACACACACACACACACACAGAGTCTCCAGCAAAGTCTAGTTGGCCACTCACACCCCACTGTCTCCAGCAATGTCTAGTTGGCCACTCACCCCCCCCCCCCCCCACACACACACACAGAGTCTCCAGCAAAGTCTAGTTGGCTACTCACACACCCCACCCAATGTCTAGTTGGCCCCCCCCCCCCCCCCCCCCCCCCCACACACACACACACTGTCTCCAGCATAGTCTAGTTGGCCACTCACACACCACACACCCTGTCTCCAGCAATGTCTAGTTGGCCACTCACCCCCCACTGTCTCCAGCATAGTCTAGTTGGCCACTCTCTCACTCACTCACACACACACACACATACACACCCTCCCCCCACCCCCACTGTCTCCAGCTTGGAGTCTAGTTGCAGGTAGTGAAAACATTGGTCTTTGGAGTAGGACTTGAAGCAATGGCTTGTTGCATTATTGACAATAATGCTTTCTGGAATTGGTTCTCTCATCAGATATTGACAATTTTCTGATGGATAACTTTATGCAGAATGAAAGAAAGAGAGTGCTCATGTATGTGTGTGTTTGTGCATGTGCTGGTGTTGCTACAATCCTCTGTGCTGTTGCCTTTTGCTTTGCCAGTGAGATTTTGCCAATCTTTCCTGCTCCTGCATGTAGAATGTGAGGAATCTTTGATACAACAAAAATTGTAATGCACTGCACCTAGCATTTTATGGTCAATCACGAATGTTGGTTTTTGAGTAGCCATTTGGTTTTGGAGTTGAGATTCCCCACCTCTGAAGTTGCTTCCTGGTGTCCTGCAGGCCAACCACATCAAGGAGGTGTGCCAAGCCAGTGAGAACATGGGGAAGTCGCACGAGGACAAGATCCTGCAGAAGATGAACGCCGCCCTGAGGAACCGCGAGATGCAGTACAACGCCCTGCAGGAGAGGCTCAGGGAACATGTGAGTGGCATGCCTTGCTGCTTTTCCTCTTTTGAAATGTGCATGATGGCTTCATCTTGTGGGTGACACTGCGTTTACGTGTATGCCTCTTTTATCTCATAGTGTGGAATAGAACCGAGCCTGACCTGACCCCTGTAGAATACAGCACTGCTGTGACCTGCCAGTAAATTGAGTAATACGGCAAGTGCCTCCCCCGTGGATGTAAGACTGCATTTCTAAAAAGAACAGGAAGCTCCTTGTTGAATGCTGAATTGCTCAATCGCACCTGTCTGCCTGTGAATGATAGAGGGAACAGTTAATGTAAAGTTATTCAATGCACAAATTTAAGGGGGGATACGGCAGTGCAAACTCATTATTTTCTTGATTTTCGTCGATGTTGGGATTATTGCAGATTTGAGTTGCATAACCATCTTACTAACCAGCGCCGGTCTTTATAAGTGTGAAATGTGCTCGAAAATATTTATAAAATCTTTAAATGTACACTACCTGTCACCGAAATAAATTGTTTCTTTGCTTTTTGGGGCTGACGGTGTCATTGTTTTCCACTTGACAACATACACGATCGAAGCTTGAATGCCGACATGTTTGGTATCATTTTGTAGCTCTTTCCATTAGGAGAATGCTGCAAGGGAGAGAACTCCTCTATACTAACTGATGATAGCGTGGTTGACCTCAATAGGAGAGCCTATTTTGCGGGAGAACAAAGGAAATGGTCACGTGGGCCAATCAGAAGCTTAGGATTCCTCCCACAATTCTCCACTGCATGACGACAACATGGCGCCTCAGGTTGATCGCAGAATCTACTCGTAACTCTTCGCGTGAATTATTATTGTGATTTTGGTGCACTGAAGAAGCCAAATGCCGAGGAAAGGAAAACTAGTTAGAAGCAGGCAGTTAGAAGCTGCCAGGGCTGCAAAACGGCAGGATCTACCTCCTGCACCGATGTCAACGGATTCTCCGTGGCACGATCGATCGGTTATTTCGACTCCTGCACCGATGTCAACACAGCACGAGCGATCAGTTATTTCACCTCCTGCACCGATGTCAACAACAGATTCTCCAGTCCCATCCACTTCGTCGACTGATTGTGCAACTCAAGAACCGTTTCCATCCACTTCCCAAGCTGGAATTAGTGAATCAACTTCGGTTTCTGCATCTCGGAAGAAATTGGAAATAGCAGCAAGCAGAAGTGCAGACTTTGCCTGTGGAGATGCTCAGTCTCAGAAGTGGCTGATTTCCCACGTGGATCAGTTGACGAAACTGCTGGCACAAGTTCCTTGCCCAGAATGTTTTGAAAATCAACTGGAAGTAGGCATCTGTGAAGGTGGAAATCAAGGATTTTCCACTAAATTGGAGCTCCTGTGTCACAAATGCCCCTTCAGAGCCGATGAACTGAGTTCTCCAAGAGTGGGAGGGTCCACAAAGAAGAACGTGGCATTTGAAGTCAACAGACTGATGACTCTGTTTAGTCATGTGGTTGGGACAGGCCATCGGGTTCAAGAGAAATTCAGCACCATCTTCGGATTGCCAGGAATGCACAAGAAGACCTTCCAGCGCCACGATCGGCTACTGACAGGTAAGAAAAACAATCATCTTGCTCAATTAAATTTCTTACATTGATCTGTGTACAATTATTGGTATTTTGTCGCATTCTGACATGATTCTAAATCCATGAATACTGCTTCCTATGAATTGATTATTGCAGTTATCTAAGCTTTGTTTTCAGTTAGTATTTATGAATATGATCATATATTTAGTCCATGTCTTGTAATTTGCAGAAGTTGAAGTTCAGGAGGGTGCAGAGGTCCTGGAGCGTGCTGCTGCTGCTGTCAGAGAGGCCTACTCAGCAACTGATGAAGATCTTCAGGAGAGTCTTGTTGGAGGAGAGATTCCCATCATAGACATTAGTGTATCTTATGATGGGACCTGGCACAAAAGAGTCATTGTGCTGATAAGCATTTATTTTGCATTTTGTCCAACTCGGTTTTGAAGTGTCTGTAATTTTTTATAAATAGTTTCAGGAAAGATTTTGTCTAGATATTAGCTGTGGAGGTTGTTCAAGTTTCATAATGAGGGGCCAGCAATGCCATATAACTGGAGAAGTTTGATTATTGAATACTAGGACATTGAATCTTGTTTTCCTTGATTTCTCAAAATACGGTTTTTGCTATATTTGAAAATACAAGGGAAAAAAGGGGACATGATACAGCCCTGAAATTTACAGGTCTTATTCTTTCTTATGTTTCCTTCATTATTACAGAATAATATTGAGATTTTCATGCATGAATCTGCTGTATTTATTCATCCAGTTGATTTCTTCAGTCTAATCAGTCATTGTGCTGATAAGCATTTATTTTGCGTTTTGTCCAACTCGGTTTTATAGTGTCTGTAATTTTTTATAAATAGTTTCAGGAAAGATTTTGTCTAGATATTAGCTGTGGAGGTTGTTCATATGTTTCAAAATGAGGGGCCAGCAATGCCATATGACTGGGGAAGTTTGATTATTGAATACTAGGACATTGAATCTTGTTTTCCTTGATTTCTCAAAATACGGTTTTTGCTATATTTGAAAATACAAGGAAAAAAAGGGAAGCATGATACAGCCCTGCAATTTACAGGTCTTATTCTTTCTTATGTTTCCTTCATTCTTACAGAAGAATATTGATATTTTCCCATTCTTCTTGTTGTAATTGTCTAAAATGTGTCTGGGAAACAGGGTTTTCACGGCATAGCTTATGGGATAGTGGACCTCAAATTCAGAAAATTGGTTAGACTGCATAGAAATTGATGCCCTTCTGTAAAATGTTTGAGTTGATGTGTATCTTGCTGAATAAAAAAAATGGTGTAGTTATGAGTTGTAGTTTTTGAGTTTTGTATTTTTAAATATATTGCATGTGGCGGCCATCTTGGAAGGTTTCCATGGCAACAGAAGGTTTAAAAATTTTTATCTTTACAGTTTTTAATACCCAACATGTGTACCTTTGATATGAAAATAATTATGTATTTAGAAAAGAACTGCTTTACTCCAGCCCTATAGGCACTGCCATATCCCCCCTTAATGCTCATAGCATCAAAATAGAAATACGTTTTGACCGAGTGTAAAAAACCAGGAGGGGTAATATTTGCCCTGATAAATTTTCAGCATCAAAACATTTAGGACTGGTTGAATTTTTGACTCACATGCGAAGCAAAAGTGAGTCTATGTACTGAGCCGTGTCGTCCGTCCGTCCGGCCGTCCGTCCGTCCGTAAAAAACTTAAACGTTGGATTTTTCTCGGAGACTATTAAGTCTATCAACACCAAATGTGGCATGATGGTGTATGATGACAAGGCCTCAAAAAACATACATAGTGACTTGACCTTGCTTCAAGGTCAAGGTCACAGGAGCCATAAATGTGGTCTCAAAAACAGTCATTTTTCACATTTTCCCAATTTTCTCCCACGTTATTGAGAATGGCGACCTTAGCTACAAGTGGTATATAGGTCAAAGCAAGCCCTATCTTTTGATACCAGTTTGGTTGACCTTGCTTCAAGGTCAAGGTCACAGGAGCTCTTCAAAGTTGGATTGTATACATATTTTGAAGTGACCTTGACCCTGAACTATGGAAGATAACTGTTTCAAACTTAATAATTATGTGGGGCACATGTTATACTTTCATCATGAGACACATTTGGTCACATATCATCAAGGTCAAGGTCACTTTGACCCTTATGAAATGTGACCAAAATGGGGTAGTGAACCACTAAAAGTAACTATATCTCATGGTAGAAAGTGCCAATAAGCACCATTGTGCTTCCTATGTCTTGAATTAACAGCTTTGTGTTGCATGACCTTGGATGACCTTGACCTTGGGTCAAGGTCACATGTATTTTGGTAGGAAAATGTGTAAAGCATTTCTTTGTGTATGATGTCATTGGTAGGTTTAGTTGTTTGACCTTGAAGGTCACCTGAAGGTCAAGGTCATATAAAGGTCAAGGTCAAGCATGTGAGTCGTATGGGCTTTGCCCTTCTTGTCTTTCGAGATGTGTTCAGCATTACATTGTTCTGTGCAGTTTTGGCGAGAAGTAGACTTTCATGTAAATTGGTCAATGCCTTTTTGTGCAAGATACTGAAGAAAGGACAAACACATTAGAAAACACGTTTAGCTTTTGGTCATCGTGCCCTTTGTATATTTTAAATGCTCCATAGTCTTCAAGTTACCTGTCAGCTTCCTGTCACACCATGAGGAGACTATGAAACTTGATGTATCTTGTAGTGTCGATCCAAGAGCAGGAAAACTTGGGGTTGAAAGGAGCAGTATGCTGTGCAAAACTGATGATTTGTGAAGATCTGAGAACGTAATCTACATCACTATGAGTAGAAATGCAAGGGAAGTAAAAAGCACTTCCAGAAGAAGTGGCTTGTATGGATGTGAGAGATGGAATGTTTCGTGCGTGACTAGAGCAGTCGACTGACTACAGGCCTTGCCTTGCAGGAGCGCCGCATCGAGGAAGTGCGGAGGAACAAGCAGGGGATGCAGGGGTCCAGCAACGGCACTGCCTGAGTTCCTGCTGCTTCGCGTCCCCGGTGGCGGCCAGCAGACCTCCCCCCCTCAGGCCAGTGGTCCCCATCCCTTCCCCCTCTCCCTGGCTCCAGCCCCCCCAGCCATGACCCCCAGTCCAGGGCCTGGCTGGCACCCCAGGGGTGACAAGGCTCCCCCACCGGGACAGCTACTGCCACTGCATGTCTTGGACTATACTGCTTAGTGTTTGGCATCGGCTGTGTCCTTTCTCCACGTGATATTTATTGTAGCCTTTCTCTCCGCCATGTTATTGCATTGCTGCAAATCTTTTCTTTTTCATCTCCTCTTGTACAGGTTGGCTCCTACAGCTTCCATCTTCACAAGGCCTTCCAGTTTCTAAAGTCTCCCCCCCTTTTCCCCTTGCCCTCTCTCTGACTCTCTAGTGAGTACTTACTTGTTGGACACCTTACTTGACGGCCTTTTTTGTAAGTCTTCAGAAACATACTGCCATGTCATTCACCAGCTATGCATTGTATTTTTCAACTTTGTTTTACATCTTTTTCTTCTTCTGAATTTGTGGACTTTTTGCTGATTTTTTTTATATGTCACATTTTTTTCCCATCAGGAACACGAATGAGGAGTGTGTGGAAAATTCATTCATGATTAGATTAGATTCATTACCATTGATCATTTGACGCTGCCCTCATTGTTTGCATGTCTAGAGGCTTGCAGGAACCGATGATTGTACGTAGGAATCTCACCATGCACCTCAAATCCTGGTGCATTTGCAACCTCGTTTTGACTCCCAGGTGTTGGGAATTGCGTATTCCTCTTTTTTTGTGTTAATATGCCTATGCCAAATTTGAACATTTGTTGCTGAGCTAATCATGGTTGTGTTAGACTCACGGATGTACATAATGCAAGAAGATCAAGGTGCATAAGAGTTGTTTTATACACTTCAATTGTTGCCAAGTCCAGGTGACTTCATGTTGCAATGATTTGATGGAGGCTTATCTTCTTACATGTTGTCAGATTTTTGGAATGTCATGAAGATGCATGCATTGAGGTTTTAGAGACTGATTAAATACCCATGGCTTGTTCGACGTGCCCACAATTGACCCCTGTCTGGACAGACAGGCATCACAGGCCAGAAGCAACCGTCTTCAGATTTTTGCATGCGGTTAAAAATATCGTCCCTTTGGAAGAGCTCTGATGTATCCTTGGAGATAATGAGTGTACGTACCCCAGTTTTTCTTGGAAGTCCTAGCCTTCCCCCATTTTATTCACAAGGTGCCTTCCAACTTGTTGTGAATATCATGGGGGCTCTCAGCTTGACTTGCCTCTGCAGCCCACAGCCAGAGAGCAGTGGCGTTGAGTTCTCGTCTTTTGGTCAGAGCATCACGGCGCAAGTCAGTGCATGTTGTACAAGTAGTGTCAGTCTGCAATGGTACTTCCAGCTTCCCTTTAGTTTCCTGCCACAGTGTTTCAGAATGTCTAATAAATTGGTTTACACCTTCAACTGCCTTTGTGCTTTTCATGGTAGAAATAAATGGCTTGCAATTGCTGGGAATCTTGGTTGGGTGTTCTGTAACTCGGCTTTGAGAGCGCAGGACACTGTGTTGGAAGCGAAGACCAAGTGCAAAGCTTTCAGACACTTTTACAAGGCCTGCGCAGGCCCACTTGTGATGGAACCTATCCAACGACAACTGTTTTCGTGGTGACCTGACTGCCAATGTGGCTTGGATAGATGTGGAAATTACAGTGCTGCTACTCTGAATGGCTACCATTGCATTCTGCTATGACAAGTTCAAGTAAGAAGAAAGTATTCAGCAGGCAGTGGGGTGGATGCTAGCTTGGGGAGTCGGCATTGGTGAGGGACTCCATGCAGGCCCTGGCAAGACCTGGAGGCTGTGCACTGCCAAGGCTGCAGGCGTCTGTAATGCGAGACTGCATGCAGAACCGTGCCACCATGCAGGCAGGCATCTTTTTTATCTGATGCATACGCAGGCGGCAGCAGCAGCAACCAGGCTGGGAGGAATCAATAATGCAGAGATATGGGCAGACTGTGTGGCGCCAGCCATGGTCGATAGTCGGACACCGACACACCATGGCGGCAGGAGTTGTTTCCCTTGGACTGAGTCCCAGAGTTGTAACTGTTGGAAGCTTTGCTCTCCTCGTTCACGGCCAAGTTATGTGTGGAGTTAGTCCCACAGGAAGCCTGTATGGCTGCTCAGTTGATCACTCCAGCAGCTCTACATGGTTTTGATGGTGCATGCACTGCCTTGAAAAGCCTTGAAGACCCAAAGCAAACTCAAAATATTTGCCATTGCCTACATTAGTCAACTAGTCAACTGCAAAATCAATTCCACAGATGATGTGCAGTTTCATAACATTCACATGACAAACCAAAAATAAAACAACATCAGTCATGAAAACAAAAATTTATTCCCATCATTTCATTCAATTTCTTCTTTTTCATATTTCATTCATGCACTTTACAACGCTTGCACTAAAAGGCAGTATTCAAGCATGGAAAAGGAAAGCTACAAAGTTGACATGCACACACATGGGGGAAAAAAGGACATAAATGAGAGGCATCAGAAGGTTGCAATAATCGTGGAATTGCATCACGCTGTAAATACTAGTACAAAAATGTCTAAGAGACTACAGTGCTTACAAAATCAACAAATATTTACAAAGCAGTGTTGCACATGTCCTTGCCTTCCACTAGAAACATTGTATCAAGATAGGACCGACTGCTGGCTGTGGGCATTTCCAGTAGACAGGACACACTGTGGACATTGCCACTAGAAACAATATCTGGCTAGGACAGGACTGAGACATCTATATAGTGCACTGCCACTGCTAGCTGTGGGGATTTCCAGTAGACAGGACACACTGTGGACATTGCCACTAGAAACAATATCTGGCTAGGACAGGACTGAGACATCTATATAGTGCACTGCCACTGCTAGCTGTGGGCATTTCCAGTAGACAGGACACACTGTGGACATTGCCACTAGAAACACTATCTGGCTAGGACAGGTCTGAGACATCTATACAGTGCACTGCCACTGCTAGCTGTGGGCATTTCCAGTAGACAGGACACACTGTGGACATTGCCACTAGAAACACTGTATCTGGCTAGGACAGGTCTGAGATGTCATCTACGTAGTGCACTGCCACTTCTAGCTGTGGGCATTTCCAGTAGACAGGACACACTGTGGACATTGCCACTAGAAACAATATCTGGCTAGGACAGGTCTGAGACATCTATACAGTGCACTGCCACTGCTAGCTGTGGGCATTTCCAGTAGACAGGACACACTGTGGACATTGCCACTAGAAACAATATCTGGCTAGGACAGGTCTGAGACATCTATACAGTGCACTGCCACTGCTAGCTGTGGGCATTTCCAGTAGACAGGACACACTGTGGACATTGCCACTAGAAACAATATCTGGCTAGGACAGGTCTGAGACATCTATGTAGTGCACTGCCACTGCTAGCTGTGGGCATTTCTAGTAGACAGGACACACTGTAGTTTAGCAAATTACAGGCAAAGGAAGGTCTTTGTGAATCTACATTATAATTGCTGCACACAAATCAAGGACAAGGAAAACCTCAAAATACTTTAGACTACACAAGAAAATTATATTGCAATAAATAAATAATGGAATTTTTATAGATTAAAAAACCCCAGAGAAGAAACATAGTAGCTAGCTATGTGCTTTCCCCATGTGGAAGTTGGGTGCAAACCTGTCGTCACCTGTCACGCGTCTGTGCCAACAGACTAGGTGTACTGGCAGCATTCAGCAGGCGCAAGAATAACCTCAGCTCAACCCCCCAAAAATGCTTACATTTCAAACCTGGAGCATATTTGATGTCCTACAGGTGCAGTATAAACACAGAGGAAAATGAGAAACAAATGTGAGTGCACACTTTGCAAACGTGTTTTTGCACATTCACACAAAGATATGTACATGTACACATGATCAAAACTCACTTTCAAAAAAATATACAAAAGTGCACGCATACACACCCACATAAACACAAATGTGCAAACACACACACACACATTTGAGAAGAAAGAGCAGGAACAAACTCGATTTAGTGGATTTTATGTCACTAGTTCGGTGAATTGTACTATACTCCGCTGTCATGGAGAGTTCTAATAACATGGTGGAAGTGTTTCCTAACGCTGTGACTTTATAGAACCCACAAGACTGATAGGCCCTTAAACTCCATCCATCCATCCATCCATCCATCCATCCATCCATCCAGGAACAAACCAGATTTTTAAAGGCACCATTTTCCCCAAAAGAGCAACATGAGTGGGACAGCTTTTCTTCAATTTGTTCCTTTGCCATTGACATTATGTAGAAACAATCAAATATTACATTTTTATCACACTGGAAATGATTTTTTTTCACCAATAAAAAAGTTAAAAACTTCAAATCCTGTGCCCCAGCTTTTCTCCAATAATTTTGGTTTGCAAGCACTTTGTATTACTTAAGGGGATGTTTAGGTTGCAAGACTTACCAAAACTTACTGCATCCTGCCATTCAATTCACCAATGGCAACTGTACACAATACACCCTCTCCTGCACTGAGTTTGGTGTGAAAGCAGTGTTTTCAAAGTAGACGTTGAGATGTTGAAGACAAGATGGGGCATTTTGGGGTCAAGTAGATATGACAGGCTTTCACCTCCTCTAGCATCTCTCCGTGCTCTGGTCAGCCATCGGGGCATCCCAGCCATTGATCCCTCCAAGGCTGTTTGTCACTGCTGCCAGGCACAATCTTCACACACACAACCACTTCATGTCCTTCCAGCAATTCATTTTCAGATCAGCAGAATAAAGCTTCATCTTTCCCCATCAAGCATTTTAACAGCAATTTTCAAACAGAATGAATGGCAAGAAAGCTGTCTGTTTACACTAAGGATCCTGAATTTCATCCACTCAGTGAATCTTTCCTGAAACCTGAGCATGAAATACTTTGGCAAGCCAACTACTTGTCATAAGACAGCACTATAGGAAATCCCATGTAGCAAAAATTCATTGTAAAATGTCATGTTCTGCTGCCAAAGTCAATACAGTTAGTCTTGAAAACGGCGTGGCTAAAAATCTGCCTCCTCTGTTGGTGATCAACTCACACTTTCCACTCATGCTGGGGCTGCAGAAAGTCATGGATGCAAATGGACACTGATACAACAGCTGCAGTGGACTTATGATGCTGGACTGATAGGCTGGAGACAGCATGGGGAGTGGGAGACTAGGGGAGAGGAGACAGGACTGTTATAGCGATGCTACGGCCTCTGCAACCACCAACTCGCCACCATGATTACCAGCACCATCAGTTTGGAGCTCCTCCACAACATGCCATCTGAAAGAAGCAGAGAAAGGTGGTGACATTTTTACTTTTACTTTTTAACAGCCTGGAGACAAGAAAACAAGGGCAATAAGTTGCACTGGCTTGCATTTGTGATGACAGTGTTTTACAGAAAAAAGAAAATCAGAATGCATGGGCATTTTTGTGAGTGATAGCAGAGGTAACCTGATACTTGGTCATGAGTTGCAACAACAACTCAGATGTGGGTACATGTGTGTCACTGTGGATGTGCAATCAACTGCATTCCAACAGCAGCCTTTGTCTGAATGCGAAAACTTCCAAATTTCCAACAGCAGCCTTTGTTTGAATGCGAAAACTTCCAAATATCGTGTGTGACTGTTTTCAATGTTTCTCATCCATTAACCTGCTTTTTCTTCCAACTCATCCAAAACATGCATATGAAGGAGCTGCAATGTGAAAATTTAGCATTTGTATTCATTCAGCTGCTCTTCTTCAATTTCTATTGATAGCGATGTAAAAAGACCTTGACTTTTGGCTCATGCAAACGAGGAAAATGGTAAAGGTAAGGTGCTTTTTTATATAGCAACTTTTCCACC
This sequence comes from Theodoxus fluviatilis, assembly GCA_034096865.1. Classification (NCBI taxonomy): domain Eukaryota; kingdom Metazoa; phylum Mollusca; class Gastropoda; order Cycloneritida; family Neritidae; genus Theodoxus; species Theodoxus fluviatilis. The sequence continues at coordinate 91,404 of JAWQFJ010003027.1, forward strand.
CATTGATGGGTACTCAAACCACACACGTTTACCCCCTGGTCAATGGGCTACTCTTTTCTTCGCTGCAACACCATCTCAACTCCCTAGGGAGCATGCAGCCAGGTTGCAGATGAACTCATGAAAGTAAGCTTTCACAACATTCCAGCTCAGCCCTCACAGGTACCCATTTTCCTCCTGGATGGGGAGGAGAGGTAATAGGTGAGAAATTCACTGAAGAAGGCAGATGGGAGTACAGTGAAGGGGTGCAGTGTGGAAAATCATGGAGCATTATGATGAGAAAACGTCAAACTGCAAAGAAGAAAAGGGAGAAAAAAGGAAAAGGAAGCAAAACAGATAGATCAAAGCCAGGATCAGATGGATCACAGAGATGGAGAGGCAAGGGTCTAGGAAGAGAGACAGATGAAGACGGAGAGAGAAAACACGAAAATCAAGCAGTTATACAGTTACATCAAGTCAAGAAATAAACCCAGTAAAATAATTTCAATGAACTGATCAGTGTGAAAAGCTGACAGAAGGAGTAGACAGAGAGTGTCTGCAGGGATATTCAATGCGGAGTGGATCCACGGAGAGATGGGGACTGAGTCAAAGGTCAGGCTTTGCAACTCACCACAACTGGTGCCGTGTCTTTTGATGACTTCTGTGATTTGCTTCTGGTTGTAAAGTCGTTCCTCCTCTGTCTTGCAGTTGCCCTCGTTGTCTCGCAAGCACTGCAATGCCTTCTGTACCATTCTGTGGGCATGCAAGCAACACTAGTAACTAGAGAGAGAAGGGGTGGGGGGGGGGGGGGGGGGGGGGGGGGGGGGGGGGGGGGGTGGGGGGGGGGGGGGGGGTGGGGGGGGGTGGGGGGGGGGGGGGGGGGGGGGGGGGGGGGGGGGGGGGTGGGGGGGGAGAGATTGGGGGTTGGGGGGAGGAGATAGACAGAGACAGAAACATACACACGTGAAAATACATACACAAACACATACACAAACACACAAACACAAACACACACATGCATATACACACACACACACACAACACATATATACACACAAACACACCACACACAATTCAGACCTGCCAAGTGCTACGCTTTAGGCGTAGCATGCTACGCTTTCGACAATGCTTGCTACCGTTACGCTGCTACTCTCGTCTGTAAAAACTAACGCTTCTTTCCCCGTGTGGCTTGAACTTTTTGAACCGCCGGTCGGCTTACCGCGCGCCTTCACAGCTTATCTCTCTGCCCCCCCCCCCCCCCCCCCCCCCCCCGCCCCTTTCACGCCGCCGGTTCGTTATCGCGCGCCTTCACAGCCTCTTCTCCTCCCTTCCCGCCCCTTCCCCCCCCCCCCCCCCCCCCACCTCCGCTACGCCTATTTCTTCAATGCTACTTCAAATAGCTCTGCTGGATGCTACTCTTTGGCATGATGGTGGGTTGGCAGGTCTGACACACATACACACACACTCTTAAACACACACACACTCATGCACGCACGCATGCACACACTCACATGAGAAGAACACACCTGCAGTACTCATCTAGTACGTGGCCCACCACAGCGGCTTTCTCAGCAAACATGTTCATGCAGTCCTCGGACTGGATGCAAACCTGCACGGCCTGCGTGCTGCCCAGCACTGAAACACAAAGGTCAAAGGTAAAAGATTTTCAGAAATAGTTATTGCCCAGGGTGCCGCCCAGCCCTGAAACATAAAGGTCAAAAGGTTTACACAAATAGTTATTGCCCACCGTGCTGCCCAGCACTGACTCACAAAGGTCAAAGGTCAAAGTTTTATACAAGTATTTATTGCCCAGAGTGCTGCCCAGCACTGACACACAAAGGTCAAATGTAAAAGCTTTGCTTTTACACAAGGACATTGACCACACCTGCGTCTCAAACCACCGTGCACTTTGCCTCTGATCTGTGTGTTCTGTGATCAGTCCTAGCTTCATTGGCACCAGAGAGGACGACAGTCCGGTATGACATCATCTCTACTCCTTGAGAATCAGTTTTCCAACAGGATTTTCACTCACGGCTGCATACAAACTGCAGTGAAATGCACCACACAGTGCCATTACTGCCCTTACGGGTATATAGGGGGCCTACAGGGTCACTCGAATGGGGAGCGCAGTAGCAAGCTGTCGGGCTTCCGTCTGCTCATCTGAGTGGATCGAGTTTGGGGACGAAATTCGTTGGCACACTTCTCATCTCCAAACAGTCAGTCAAATTTACCAAACGGATCCACAAGCAACTCTTACGTCATCAGAAAGTTTCCCGATTTTTTTTCTTCAATTTTCAGTCACTGCAGCCTGCATTTATTCCTTTTTCCCTTGACTCCTCGTTCCTGGCCTTCCAGAGCGGATCGTCACTAGCAATATGTTCGTGGCCATCCCTAAACGTATTTGCACGTGTCACACACCGTCCTTTGGTCTTACACACCATCAAACACCATCGCTAACTTTTCACAAGCATCACTGCACATATCTCCGAGCTTTCGGCTGAATTTCATACAAATCCATTGGGGGTGGGGTTTGGGGTGGGGTGGGGGTGGGGGGTGGGGGGGGGGGGGGGGTTTCGCACCTCGTGAATATGATGGATTCGTCGAACATCACTACAGAAGATATACAAAAGGCAACTTTACACTGTGGTTGGGTGTCTCTTCTGTACACTGTAGTCGTGTGTCTCACCCTTACACTGTAGTCGTGTGTCCCACCCATATACTGTAGTCGTGTGCCTCACCCTTACACTGTAGTTGTGTGTCTCACCCTTACACTGTAGTCATGTGTCCCACCCATATACTGTAGTCGTGTGTCCCACCCTTACATTATAGTCGTGTGCCTCACCCTTACACTGTTGTCGTGTGTCCCACCCTTACACTGTTGTCGTGTGTCCCACCCATATACTGTAGTCGGGTGTCCCACCCTTACACTGTAGTCGCGTGTCCCACCCTTACACTGTAGTCGTGTGTCCCACCCATATACTGTAGTCGTGTGTCCCACCCTTACATTATAGTCGTGTGCCTCACCCTTACACTGTTGTCGTGTGTCCCACCCTTACACTGTTGTCGTGTGTCCCACCCATATACTGTAGTCGGGTGTCCCACCCTTACACTGTAGTCGCGTGTCCCACCCTTACACTGTAGTCGCGTGTCCCACCCTTACACTGTAGTCGTGTGTCCCACCCATATACTGTAGTCGTGTGCCTCACCCTTACACTGTTGTCGTGTGTCCCACCCATATACTGTAGTCGTGTGCCTCACCCTTACACTGTAGTTGTGTGTCTCACCCTTACACTGTAGTCGTGTGTCCCACCCATATACTGTAGTCGTGTGCCTCACCCTTACACTGTAATCGTGTGTCTCACCCTTACACTGTAGTCGTGTGCCTCACCCTTACACTGTAGTCGTGTGTCTCACCCTTACACTGTAGTCGTGTGCCTCACCCTTACACTGTAATCGTGTGTCTCACCCTTACACTGTAGTCGTGTGCCTCACCCTTACACTGTAGTCGGGTGTCCCACCCTTACACTGTAGTCGTGTGTCCCACCCTTACACTGTAGTCGCGTGTCCCACCTTTACACTGTAGTCGTGTGTCCCACCCTTACACTGTAGTCGTATCTCCCT